>CAMXCT020000270.1:208517-277045 GCA_947184155.2 Cladocopium goreaui | reverse complement strand
AGGTTTGGAGAGTTTTTGGGGGTTTTTGCGGGGCTGGCAAACGGCAGCTTTGAAACGCCTAAGAAAGCCATTGCGTGGGCTGCCCTGGGGTGCCTGTTGGGGAAGTGGCCTTGGCCCTAGGGTGCATGTTGGGGAAGGTGTTTGGAATTCTGGAAGTTTGGATCCTTTGCAGGCTGGCAAACGGCAGCTTTGAGGCCCATAGAAAGTCATTGCTGTGGATCTGAGGTGCCTGCTGGGGACGGTGTTTGAAGGGTTTGGCGGGTTTTGGAGGGTTTGGAGCGTTTGGAGAGTTTTGGAGAGTTTTGGAGGGTTTGCGGGCTGGCAAACGGCAGCTTTGAGGCCCATAGAAAGTCATTGCTGTGGATCTGAGGTGCCTGCTGGGGACGGTGTTTGAAGGGTTTGGCGGGTTTTGGAGGGCTTGGAGCGTTTGGAGAGTTTTGGAGAGTTTTGCGAGGGTTTGCGGGCTGGCAAACGGCAGCTTTGAAAGCATAGAAAGCCATTGCTGTGGCCTGGCCCTGGGGTGCCTGTTGGGGACATAGAAAGTCATTGCTGTGGATCTGAGGTGCCTGCTGGGGACGGTGTTTGAAGGGTTTGGCGGGTTTTGGAGGGTTTGGAGCGTTTGGAGAGTTTTGGAGAGTTTTGGAGGGTTTGCGGGCTGGCAAACGGCAGCTTTGAAAGCCATAAGAAAGCCATTGCTGTGGATCTGAGGTGCCTGCTGGGGACGGTGTTTGAAGGGTTTGGCGGGTTTTGGAGGGCTTGGAGCGTTTGGAGAGTTTTGGAGAGTTTTGGGAGGGTTTGCGGGCTGGCAAACGGCAGCTTTGAAAGCCTAAGAAAGCCATTGCTGTGGCCTGGCCCTGGGGTGCCTGTTGGGGAAGTGGCCTTGGCCCTAGGGTGCATGTTGGGGAAGGTGTTTGGAATTTTGGAAGTTTGGATCCTTTGCAGGCTGGCAAACTGCAGCTTTGAAGCCCATAGAAAGTCATTGCTGTGGCCCTGGCCTCTGTTAAGGCAGCTTTGAAAGCATCAAGAAAGTCATTGCTGTGGATCTGAGGTGCCTGCTGGGGATGGTGTTTGTTGGGGAAGGTGTTTGGAATTTTGGAAGTTTGGATCCTTTGCAGGCTGGCAAACTGCAGCTTTGAGGCCCATGGAAAGTCATTGCTGTGGCCCTGGCCCCCCAAACTGCAGCTTTGAGGCCCATAGAAAGTCATTGCTGTGGCCCTGGCCCCCTGTTAAGGCAGCTTGAAAGCATCAAGAAAGTCATTGCTGTGGATCTGAGGTGCCTGCTGGGGACGGTGTTTGGAGGGTTTGGCGGGTTTAGGAGGGTTTGGAGCGTTTGGAGGGTTTGGAGGGTTTGGAGAGTTTTGGAGAGTTTTGGAGGGTTTGCGGGCTGGCAAACGGCAGCTTTGAAAGCCTAAGAAAGCCATTGCTGTGGCCTGGCCCTGGGGTGCCTGTTGGGGAAGTTGCCTTGGCCCTAGGGTGCATGTTGGGGAAGGTGTTTGGAATTTTGGAAGTTTGGATCCTTTGCAGGCTGGCAAACGGCAGCTTTGAAAGCTCATAGAAAGTCATTGCTGTGGCCCTGGCCCTGGGGTGCCTGTTGGGGAAGCTGCTTAAGGGTAAAGGTTTGGAGGGTTTGGAAGAGGACAAGGTCCACACCTGCGGTGGCCCCAGGCGCCGCCCCGGCCTTGGCGAAGGCCGGGGTCGGCGGACATGTACCTGGTCAGATACAATGTCGATCAATATCATACATGGGCGACATGCTTCAACCTGCCAGCAGGACGCAGAGCAATCAAGTCAGAGTCCGAGAGAGGCCCACCGGTAACCGCACCCTACAGTAGTGGGATCAAAGTGAGTATTGAAAGATGTTGAAAGGCTTAGATTTGTTCTCCTTTGTCAAAGCAGAAGGCAGCCGCAAGAATTTCGGAGCTTGAGTTGGAGCAGCTTGGCAGCCGATCATCTTTCCAAGCCAGCGATTTTCAGCGGATTGCATGGCTGCACACAGTGCAGAGAAAATGGACGGTGACACCGGTTTTCGCAGATAATCTCATGCTAGATTTTGAAGACCTTGTCAAGTCGATATTCAGAATCAATCTCTTGTTGATCCCTATGTCCGCTACCTCAAATCGTGCCGCTTTCGTGGTCAGACAATACATAAGCTTAGCCAACTGCTTTCTCCTCTCATTTCAGCCCAAGCACCTTTAGCCCGACGCAAAGCAACATTTTTCATGGACCATTGCATGGCGTGTGTGCTGAGTCATTGGATTTTATTCAGTTTGAGTTGCCAGCTTCAGGAATGCGCAGTTGAAGAACCGCATTCTGGAGCTACAGCAAAACCTGGACAATGCTGAAATGAATGTCAAACTATTGTGCTTGTCTTAGCCAATCAACTGTGCAAATCAAATATAGTGATTTGTGGTGTAACACACATCGAGAGCATGCACACATTACTCCGCATACATGGTATGTATATGAGTGGTAATGAACCTGCGCTTTTGACCACTCCCTGCTGCACTGTTCGTTCAATACAAGCACCTTTGAATAGTTTTGCTTCCTCCAATTGGCGCCAGGCGGGATTCATTGGACTTGCAAACTCTGCGACTTGCCTGGTGAAATGCTTGAGGATGTATGAGAAAGGTAGGATCGGTGTGGCTTAGTGATTTTGTGTAGTCTCAGGTCTAGTCCATTGCCCAAAGATGATGCTCGATTGGCCGAAATTGAAGCCAGTTTGAAGGAGGCCCGCTTTCACACATTCATGTATCATTCATGTATCATTCATGTAAGTAGTTGTCTGCGTTTTGCGAGGCCCGTGCTCGCTTCGAAGCGTTTGACGAAGAACGGCAACGTTGCCTGGCAAGTACAGGACAGTGAACTGCCAATGAAGCCAAACAGGAGATCTATAGATCACTGGAATGGAAAGGAAATAAGTTGACGTACGACGTACAGGAAGTTTGATGTTTGATATAGTGCCAATCAATTTTGTGCAGAAGATTCAAGCTTCCCTCTCCACAGGGAAAAAAGATGAAAAAAACAACAGCAGGACACAGGACAAGATATTTGGCTAGGAAACGTTCTGCAGCGGTCTCTTTCTAAATAGAAAATATGTCTACAGCCATGCATTGGTATTCCATATTTTTCAGTTTCTAAGCAAGTTGCAATGAGGATCAATGAGGCCTTTCTTTGTTCTGCAAGGCTTGTAGATAAACATAGATAAACGATAGTCCTTGACAGGATACATTTTCTTCTGAACGAGGGCTTCATACATACTGCACCGGGTCTGCGTTCAATTCAGCGAGCCGCCACCAAGGCTGGAGAGCTGAGCTGCGGAGCAAACAACAGCAGATCGACGCCGTTTTAGCGGTGCGAAACGGAGCTGCCAGTCCTGGCATGATGCGAATCTTATATTTTTTATGATTTTTTATTGTGTGTTTTCATAACTGTTCGTAGTGTTTCTGCAACATAATGTCAACACAATTTGAGATATGATTATTATTAAATATTATTAACATTTATTAACTATTATGTCAATATTGTCCACATTGATTCAGATTTCACCGTTCCACCTTGCCAACAACAGTTTCTGAGGATTATAACTTAATTATAACTTAGAACTGGAAATCTGTGGTACGAAAGGTTTGATCGGACACTATGATTTGTTTGCCGTGCACTTCGGGGCATTCTTGCGTGTAATTTTGGATTGGTCGCAGTTTTGCCGGCAGAAGAACCAAAGCTATTCTGGCAACCTAGAGTGTCCTTCAATACACAGCTTGAACTTCGCTTTAGACTCTAGTCCAATCCATTCAGAATTCCAAGGCCACAATCGACCTTGAAGCATTCATGTGTTCACGTGTTCACAGGAATAGGTGGATAAACTCGCATATCCCGAGCAACCAGAACATACCTTACCAGACCAACATTCAGAAAACCTGGCTTTGTGCAGCTCTGACCGCTTGGGATGGACTCAGTGGCTGCAGCTCTTCCCATGGGTTTGTTGCTTACTTTGCGAAGCTATTGATGTGTTGAGTACAGTAGTTTTTGGAAACGCAGATGAAAAAACCCGTTGCACGTGCAGAAACAAGTCCATTTTTCCGTGATTTTCCGATATCTTCCGATATCCCTGCAGAGTTTAAGTTGCAGCCTCAGGTGCTGGCCGAAGTCCACTTGTGCTGGCCAGCACTTCAATAGTCGGTTTGCTTCTTGTCATCCTGTTCTACTTTGTGCAGAAGCGAAAGCGACCCAGGAAGGCAATTGTGCCACCAGCTACTTGACCTTTCTGAGTCAGGAAGAGTCATCAGTCATGAAGATTTGCTATGATTTCTTGATATTTCTTGCTAGCATTTTCGTTTTTGACAAAGATGCCCTTTCTCTGTGTTTCTCTCCAAGGATGGAATCTTTGATTTGGAGCTCCTGGGCTTGTTCAACGGAAAGACTGGGCCAATCTTCATGGGAGTGTGTGGAAAGGTGGCAACTTGGAGCAAAGGAATCCATCTCACTCTGCGCCTTCCAACGCTTCCAGATCATTTCACTATACTGTTCGTGCTGCTGGTAGCTTCGACACATCCAAAAAAACGACTTGGGACACATATTATGTAACAAATGTAACATATACACATCATATACACATCACATACACATCATATACACATCATGTACACATCATATACATTCATATCACTAGTAATGAAATTTTGGCCGAGGTCAACGTTTCCTCCAGTGAGAACATCAAGGCTCGGGTCTGGACAGTTTTTGCTCTTTTCGAAATCGCTGCCCCAGCCTTTGCACGTAGGCACATACATAAAGCTCTTTCACCGTTTGAATTATGTGCGGCTTTTGTTATATTGAATTTTGGTCCCTGCGATACTCCTACTGTTTTATTCTTTCACCAGCTTTCTTCTGGATCCTACCAGTTGCAGGGTGCCAATCTGTGTTCATTGTGTTAGCAGACTTGTTTCCTGCAAATCCACAAGTTCCAACACTGTGTTGATCAGGTTGGAGAAGGCTATGGAAGACTGTGGGCTGGCAAAGATGCCACTTACGCTTTAGCAGTACTTTCCTTGAAACCGGAAGATGCAACTCCGCTGATTAGATTGATGGGATATCATTGTTTTCTTTATCAACAGTTTGAACTTGTGTGGGCTGTGCTTGCGCTTTATATAATTTATTATAATTTTACATACAGGTTTTTGGTGGCTGCACTGTCAGATTTTCAGATTTTGAGTATGTTGATCTATTTCGACTGGGCCGAAGGCAAACAAACTGGATTTCACTCTCAAGCAATTCACAGATGAGCAGCGCACTGCGTTGGCTGGCTGGTACAAGCACTTTACTGCCAGATATCCTGTGGTCGGAAGACTGCGCGAGTACGTGGCTTTTCCGCACTCTACAAGAAAGACTTGAAACAATGCCGGACAAGATTTCGTAACTAAATAGTCATCAGATGTCATCAGGTCTTTGAGCTCATTGCGTATCATTGAGCTATGTTCAGTGAATTCAGCTAGTTTCAAGATGTTTCGACTGTCGCACTGTTGTATCTTCTGGATTTTGGTTCAGTAGATGAGAGTCAATCTTCTAGCATTTGCAGTGTTATTTGTTCTTGAACCTCGTCTAATTCTACCTGCCCAGGATTGGAGTTTCTTGTTGAAGCATGCAACCCGTGAGGGTGTCGTAGGAACATACAATTGGAGTCGATACCACAGCATCCTGGAGCGTTGAAGGCTCAACTACGTAAATGTTCTGCACAACTTGTTTCTGGCTCTGGCTGGAACAAATGCAACCGCTAATTCTTTCAAAGGCGCTGCTTGTCATTCTTGCCCTCTGTATGTAGTGCAGGTATAGTTGATTGGCAGACTCACCCCCTGCTTCAAATCACATAAAAATAGTTCACAACATGTTCAGGCTCATGGGCTCTTGCTCAGAGTCGCATGACAACCTCCACAGCAAAGACCCCAAATTTTGACACAGCAGCATCAACAACATGAAACAGAGATAATTTGATGCGAACGTTGACAACTGGATTCGTGTTTCAGCAACCCAGCCTGTCAGACATTGTCAAAATGATTTAGGATGGATGGGACTTTTCAGACATCGAAAAGGAGGCCAGCTATAATGACCTGCCACCAGTCAAGTTCTGACGTTGCTCGAATTATTTCTGAATCCAAATTACACACAGGGGCTGAATTTATGGCACGTTTTCCTGACAGTTCCATGCAGCTATCTGTTGCGGAGTCGTGCAGACGGCTGTTCGTGATGTCCCTACTCTGTTGGTTTCCTCCGTGGCAGGCAGAAAAGCAGAGGCCGTTTGGCCTCAAGGAAGAATCAGCGGAAGCAAAGCCAGAGCCAAGCTCCGAAGAGCCAGTGATGCTCCGAGCCGGCGACAAGGCCAGTCCATGCCAGTCCATGCCAGTCCATGCCAGTCCATGCCAGTCCATGCCAGTCCATGCCAGTCCAAAATTCAGGGGACCCTTAAAAATCATTAAATACAACCCTGTCACAATCGGTTTTAGACAGTGAAGGGCCAGTCGTTCTAAACTCCGCATCTTGAATTCCGCAGGGAGGTCCAAACACGAGGAAGCATGACTTCAGAACAAACAACAGGCCATTTCTGCAAATCAGATTCGTACTGAAGACATCTACAGATTCTACAGTACTCTGTATCAATATAATTTTAATATAATATAATAAATGAAGATGCGAGCACATTCATGTGTAAATACGTCTACATACACGTACACATATACAGAGTCACATGATATATGTATATGTATATATATGTATATATATATACATATATATAATTATATATATATATATACATACATATATATAATTATATATATACATACATATATATAATTATATATATATAATTATATATATATGTGTATGTATATATATAAAATAGATGTGCACAAACACGTTTATACATGAAAAAACATATGTGCTACTGTATGCCCTTTGCATGAATCATGAACGCATTGCTAGATGTATGTATGTATACCTTGGGCACCTAAACACCACAAAATAGCAGGAGATGTTCCAGTAACCAGGTTATTCAATGGGTATGATACAATGACCGGGTTTCCACCAGAATAACCGGGTTTTTCCAATAAACCCTTGTTTTCCTATTTTATCAAGGGATATCAAGGGGCTATCCACACCTGCTGCGCTTTAGCAGCGCCCGGGCTCGAAGAAGCAGCCCCCTTTTTGGCACTGCGGTGCATGCCAGCTGGCAAAGGTCCGGGATCCCAAGGCAGCTCCTGGAAGTGCGGGCAACATGATCCACTCCACCACATTAGATGATTGATACTCCACCACATTATATGATTGATAGCCCATTTTATGCTCTAGTGCTGAAAGCTGCCAACCAGGTTAGCAGCCATGTCAACACTTTACGTGGACTGCACCAGTCTGCCGGGTGAATGGGACTCAGCGGATGAGATCCGCAATCGACTTCGAAGCAACCAGCAGTTGGTTTCGAACGATGGTGGCAAGGATGTCAAGATCCAACGCTGCGTGGCAAACTACGATGTCCTGATACCCATCTTGACACAGATTGGGTGTGGCTGCCGTCTTGCTGAGATCGAAGGTCTTCGAGAAGCTGTAGGAAATGTCTATGCCAGGAACCAGCGTGAACCAACTACTGACATAGTTGATGATGACGCTTGGTCGGTTCGTGACATGGTCTTCTTCGTCAAGCGCAAGACCCAGCGACAGGAGGTTAGCTTAGTCGATTGGTTTCTTAAGTTCCTGTGGTGTTTTTTGTTAGTTTTGTTTTTGTTTTGTATTTGCGGGGTGGTGGTGGTGGACCAAAAGCAATTGCTAGTATCATTTGAAACTACAAGTTGGCTTTCATTCCTTGTTTTGTTTTCCTGAGGATCCAGTCTTTCAGTCCCTGTGCCTTCTGGTCAATCCGAGTCTCGAGGACGGGTTACCGTGTTATTTATGGAAAAAACATCTCACCGTTGTTGCTTTGTCCAATGATGTGATTTGGTGGTTTCCCAATGTTTCCCAACCAAGTGTTCCAATATGTTCCAATCCTGTTGAAGTTAAAAACCATGTCGCATTCATACCCGAAGTTGCGCTAGGGGCTGGTGGATGATGTCAACGCCAAGAGACGAAAGCTTGGGAAATACGCGGGCAATGATTCTGATGATGATGATGAGGAGGAGGAGCAGTGTGTTTAATCATTCCCCCTATGGATATGGTTTCTTATTCCCAAACATTGCTTCATAAACGGGCTTCACTTACAGTTGAAAAAAATATTAAAATGATGTATCAGCTGGGCTTCAAAAGCTGTTAGCTGTTATTGGCGTTCTTTTGCAGGAAGATCAGCCGCCTGCCCCGGAATCTGTGGACACTGCTGCTGATCCACCAGTCGCTGATCCACCAGCAGCCCCAGTTCCCAAAGATTCCATGGGTTCGGCTGAAAAGACTCCCAAAACCACAGGTGATACCAACAAGGGTCCCATGGCTACTGGTTTCAAAGTTGCAACCCCCCAGCAAAAGGTGTTACCAAAGGCATCTCCAGCAGCTGTTGCGCCCCCCAGTGCTCCTTCCAAAGAGGGTAGCGTGCCAGCGAAAGCATCACCTCACCAGCCAGGACAGGTGCGGGTGGATGACAGCCATGTGCAACTTGTTAGTTACTTCACTTCCTTAGGTTTCTCTTCAGTTTTCAACTATATACTATATAGTTCAAAGCCAAACATCATCTATGGGATTTTGTGGGCATCATGATGGAATGATAAACCATTATAATTAATAAAAATCAGAACAATCAATCACCACAATCACCAAACCCTGCTGGCCACAGGAAGTGTGGTGGCTGACGCTGCTGATGATGTGCATGCAGCTTTGGCACAGAAGAAAGCCTTGCTCCTACAGAACCTTTATTTAAAACTACTTGAAGTCAGCGTTGGTGATTTTAAGCCCAAAACCCTCATGAAAACCCTTGGTTAATGGTTAATGGCATTGATGCCCGTATGTCTTACCCTGTGTAACTTGCGGCTGCATTCAAGCTCTCAGGATCCAGCAGAAACGATTGAGTCTGAAGGCTTCACCTGCACTGCCAACGGGGCCCCCGGTTGGGAAACTTGTGCTGGGCCGAGGCCAGGGTTGCTATACCAACACCTTTAAAAATTAAAGAAGGTTTGGGGTTTGTGGCAAAGTATTCCAATGAACAATTCAATGAGTGAATTTTCAGGAATCATAATTCTATATACTTATTTCTGACTTCTGACAAGTGCTGAACATAAAAAAACTTGAAACCCTCGCAGGACAGTCTGTCCCAATCTTTGGTGATGACGATATGGAGACTTTTCCCATGGCAGAGGATGAAGCTGCCAATGTGGCTGCTCGGGAGGCTACCAGCCCTACGACAACTTCTGGCCCCAAAGGTCATGAAGACTTGGCAACTGACAGCCCATCCACCAAACGTGCGAAGTTCCAGAAAGCCATCCCCATTTCAGATGAGTCTATGGTGGCTCCCACTGAGATTGACCAGACACCCGCTGGAAACCGTGATGGTCGTGATGAACCCAGTGCTGACAATGATCAACCCAGTGCTGGTGGTGAAGCACGTGATGAATTCGGTGATGAACCAGTTGGTGGGTCCGATGCTACTGAGTACTATGAGGCAGAGTCTGATGGCGAGAAGCAGCAATCCGTGCCTCCATCTGCACCATCTGCCGAGGAAGCGCCTTCAAAGGTCCTGGGGATGAGCTTGAGTTCGAAATATTTTATACCATGTATAAATTCTTTTGGTTTTGATGGCTTATACACATTAAGAAATCCAACCTAGCAGCTATAGCAATAAAGCAAAACTCTTACTATATAAAATATAGTCCAACTCGGTCCAACTTTCAACAATACACGATGCATGGCAACTTCTTGCCACGCAACGCCAACGCCATGAGGTATTCAGTCGCCGTGATCAACTTTCTCTTCGGTCTTCCAAGAAGGAAGCCAACAAGGAGAAGAAGGAGAAAGGCACGAGATCTAAGAAGACCAAGGACAAAGACCAGGAGACTGACAAGGGCAAAGTGACTGACAAACGGACGCAGCGCAAGAAGAAGGACAACACACCGAATACCAGCAGCAGGTCATCCAAGAAGTCAGAGGGGAAGCCAGCAAAGCGAAAGGCCGCTGAGAATTCTGAGCCAGAGAAGACGAAACCCAAGAGGTCTCGTGCATCTTCTTCTTCAAAGGCTTTGCCATCAGAGCCAAAGGTGAAGAAAGTGAAGCAATCCAAAGCTGATCAGACCACCAACCAGAAGAAGCGCCAGGACAAGACTGAGTCAGACCAGGCATCCAAAAGAAGGAAGTCATCAGCAGCCAAACCCAAAGATGTCGAGTTGGACAAGTTCGTCACTGAGCAGAACGGGATTGCCCAGTGGATCAACAACACGGGCATTGACTACAACAATCCTGACCTTGCCGACTTCAAGAAGAAAGTGAGGCGGGTTCTGACCAAGTTTGAGTTCTTTGCCCCGAATATCTACTGGACCACCTACAAGTGCGGCTTGACCATGTGGCATGGGGACGGTGGCAAGTTGGACGTTGCAACCTTCAGCTTTGACAAAGACCAGCGCTCAACTTTGATCTCCATTGCTTGCGCAGAGCTCCTAGCAACTCGAAGCATGTGGAAACATGTTGAATCAAATATGAAATTTACAGTGTCCTTTTGTGAACATACACGGAAATTAGGCAAGTGAACAGTTTATTACATCGATCTATTGTTGTGAGAGTTCAAACATGTTCTAGCTAGGAGCAAACCCTGGAGCCTCATTAAACCGCGTTTATAAACCAAACATTATATATTATATATGATATGAACCCACGCCAGCTTTACCAAGGCAGCACGTGCAGAAGAATCAGCTGCAGTCACCGAGGAGGACTTCTACCAGGAGGTCGATATGCTCAAGGACGCATACACCCGGGCTGGCATGTGTGTGATTCACCAGGATTTGATTTGAGGGTGGCGCATAGCCGCATTCCCAAACTGGGATAGTGCTGTATGATGGGATTGATGAAAGGCAATGGCCTTCATCGTGTGGGGTCACAGCTTTGAAACCTAGCTTTGGGATTCCACGGCTTTAAGCTTTTTGCCCTCTGCGCTCCAGCAATTCCATGGAGCTTCTGCCAACCACTCGATGCAAACTCCGAAACTACCAAGTATCTAGTATCAACTATCAACTATACAGTACAGTATGTGTAAATTAAACACTGACGGTTGACTTCATCAAGGATATCTTCAAAATCACTATATATTAAAAAAAAAACTGGTTCAGCTGTTTTGTTTGCATGCACTATATGTTCGGAGTGGTGGGTTGGTGGAATCCATATAGTTAAATGATTTAAGATTTAAGCGTTTGACCATGGCAAGGTCGGTGATTGAGATTGGCTGTTCGAAGCTTTGGGTTTCGAAAACAACATACCGGCTGGCACAAATCCAAAGATAGTTCTCAGTCAATATTTGTGAATGTTATTTTCTATAAATTCAATTGGTGTCAATTATTTTTTTTCATTCTTACTGCCACCGGCCGCCCCAAGGTCAGCATGGATGGCTCCTCGCCGCGGAAAGCGGCCCAGCATCTCACATGCCCGGCGAGCCCGGCAAAGGCACGCGAAACGCCTCGCCGGCCAATTTTTTGGGAGGAACAAATTTCAAATGTGTCATAAACCAGAGCATGCTTTCCCATTGAAAATGCATTGATGACGAACACTGACTGTTTCATAGAGTTTGCGCTCAAACCCCCTGACCAATACCGAGCGCTGCAAACATGGTGGACATCAATTCTCTGATGTTCAAGTTGCGTGCCATGGGGGCACCCCGAGATACTTGACTCACAATCAACAACATACCAATTTCACATGAATCCATGCACTATTTGTTTTGTTGCGTTTTCTTGTTCAATGCATTCAATGGTCTGTGGCTGTTTGTTTTTGTCTCGACTTTGGTTCACGCTAAGGAGTTTCTTCTTATTATCTTGCTGGTGGTTTGGACGGAAGGTCTCTACGAACTTGGTCAGGTGAGAGCTTTAGAGTATATGTCACGTACATTGTGTTACTAACATTATGTTACTAACATTGCCCCACAATCCCTGGATCTCATCCGTGCCTGAGGTGTATGATTGGCTGGAGTTCTTTGCAGGCAATGCAGCTTGCACCACCTTTGCAAGGCTCCAAGGATACCGCGGATGTAAATTTGACTTGAAGTACAACCCTCAAGATCAAGTTCCCCCAGGAAGCACCAACTATATGGATGTGAACAGCCCAAGTGGATTTATGCCATTTGGTGGCAATTAATAGGAACATATAGAAACTGTTGAATGTTCAGCTCCATATCTTGAAATTCACCCGCAATACCAACACCATCCAACACCAAATTGAGAAAACCTACGATGTTGATCCACCAAGGTTTCTTTCAATTGAGTTTTGATGACTTAAGGTTCCAGCATTCACCAAGATCACCCAACGATGCTTTCAATGCTCCCTGAAGAGTGTTCCAGCTGTCCCTGTTTCATCCCATGGGGCACCAAGCCATGAATTCTTGCTTCAACCTGCCGAGAAGATTTTGTAAAATATTCGTATGTTGGATTATTAGTTTCAAGTTTCAAGTCAAACAACCTTTATTTTAGAGTATCTTTATTCCATGAGAGTTTTATTCCATGCATCCCTACTGGCGAACTAAGTTTGGCAATCATCTTCCTGCTGAAGGGTAAGCTCGATGATTTTGTATCTTGGTACGGGATCAAATGTTCTTCGTGGACCCAAGTTAATGTTGGAACCAGCACACGGTGCCCATGCGCAAGCCTTGGAGACATCTTGAAGATCAGCGTCCGTGAAGCAAACCAAATGCTGGAGAGGCGAGGTGTTGGTTGGAGTTCCCATGATCCCCAGTCAACAAATATATACACAAGGTATATATACTGAAGATCTATAAGATTGACTTCAAGCTGGTGATGCTTTGTGATTTTCAAAGGGATAAGCTTTTAAAAAATAACTATATATTTGATGTCTCGATGTCCACATGTCTATATACCTGGTCTTGAAACTTTCAATCTATGATGCCTTTTGCAGGATCTGCCTACTGTTGATGCTGACGACAGCCCTGGGTGGAACGTGGGTGCTAGAGCAGCCTGGTGGGTCGGCCCTGGAGTTCTACCCCACTTTTCGCTGGTTGATTACCCAATTGATTTCAATCTCTGGCGTAAAATCAGTAGGGAGCTTAGTTGGTAAAGTGTTGTCACATGTGAACTATCTAATGCCGAACTATAGGTGCCACCTGTCTTTATGCATGCAGATTCCACTTCATGTTTGGCCCAGGTTTCCCGAGCTAGCTGGCACATGGCTGGGTTTGGAGCTGAAACTTCCAAACCACAATATGCGTACTCCAATTCACCAGCAATCAGGATGTTGAAGAACTTTGAAAGTACCAGTTTACACCAGAAGGTCAAGAAAAACCATTTGAAGGTGGAGACATGTCGAAAATACAAAAACAAAGATGGTAAAGACTGCTATGTTGGTACTTCACGTCTCAAAGGAACGGAGATTCTTGAATGCGCTTTATGTGGAAAGGACACAATTTGCTTTTGGTGTATGATATATATTTTTACTTTTTTGGAATCCCAAATCATATATCAGTGCAATTCAGTGCATCCGTTATGTTCCATACCGGGTCCTATATAGCTGCCACGTTTGTTTCCCAGGATCTATCCGGACCCCTTTGGCCTCGCCATCTCGGAGATCATCGATGACCTCAAGCGGTGCAAGTTTGGGTGCCCTGACCTCCCAGACCAGGTGCCAAAGGCGGTGGAATCCTTTAAGGAATCCAAATCTGGCAAAGACTCGGGTCTTTTTGACCATGCCGATTTAGAGGCAGTTTTTCGATACTTGCGAAAGTGTACCAACCTTCAAGTCCCCAAAGATTGGGAAGAGCTAGTTCCCAAAAGGATCTGAACAGTTGATGCCAGGCTTCTCGATGAAAACCAGCTTTTCCAAATCGAATATTCTAAATTTTAATTTCCGCTTGTCGAAACAAGGTATATTCCATATTAGTTTTGAGCACATTTGAACACTTTTTGACTGATTTTGGGGGTCGGAAAAGCAGGAACCCGTCCACAACCCGTAGGAACACCGTAAAAACCCGTAGGAAACCCGTCCATACACCGTAAAAACCCCGTTCAAAACCCATCCACAACCCATAAAACCACCAAAAACCTGGTTTTTGGTAACCCGTGCGTAACCCGTACGTACACCATAAATACCCATCCGTAACCCGTAAAACCCCGTAACGACAAACCTGGTTTTTTTCGATGCCTGGTAGTCCTGATTTTGGGTGCTTGTGAATGCAAACCAACTCACACCGATTTAATTCGACGGCTGTTTTAACAGCTACTTTGAGTTGGGCCACCAATTTGTCCCGCCGGGATTGAAAGCCGACAAAAAAAACGATAGTTGCTTTCGACATTCTGCTCAGGTTGAAGTTTTAGCATTCTGCTCAGGTCGCGGGAAGCATTTGCCGTATCAAATCATGAATTGTGTGCATTTGAAGCCGTGGATTTGCTCCAGCCAGTTGGGGATAGGCTGAGTTTTGCCGACGGCATGTCAAAATCTTCTGTGGGTTTGAGCTGTGGCACTTTAGTCGATGGCTATGGTGCGGTTACAGAAGAGGATGAAGCAGCTCTTCTAGCCCAAGAAGAAGCTATCCTTAAGGAAATCAAGGACCACTGAATACCACTCACTTCTAGACTGGTAGCAATTAGACCTTTAACTCTATTCCCCACCAAGTATTTTGTTGGCTTTGCCACCCCGTGCAACAGGAGCTTGAAGCGCAGCATGAGGCTAGCAATGCCACAGAGACCAACCAGGCCGAGTTCTGAGCATCCCTGCATGGTTAACTCTGTTTGGCCTTAGTTCAATCGCTGCCCAGGCGACTGCTGAACTTGAGACGCAGCCAGGGGATCCCTTTGGACAACCAGCAGCTGAGACCCCAGCAGAAGTATAAATGATTCAGTCCTATGGTAGTTGAACCAGTTGAATCTTATTTACTTACCGCATGCGAAGCTGTACTCGTCACACATGATTTGAAAACAATTCATTTCAGGTGGCGGACTCTCAAGATTGCCAAGAGCATGATGGAGCTGAGACACCGCCTGAGGCCAGGATCCCCTTTGATTGTGTTAAAACATGATAACACCCTGTATCATCCTGATTTGATGTCAAGTATGCACCTATATACTCATGAAGTATCACGTAAACACATCATGAGCCCATATCAATCAATTTCGATAGCTACAGGTCGTTGCCGAGCATGGTAATCCTCAAGAGGATGAACCACCTGTTGGGGAAGATGCTGACGAAGGTGATGCGAAGGGTGATCAACAAAGAGCTCAGGGAAAGGGGAAGAGGTTTCGACGTCCACTCACCAGACGTGTGCCTAGGCAGTACTACATACGACATAGTACCATGAATGAAACCTTCAAACCTTAATAAACTTTAGTGCGTTATAGACTATATAGCAATTATATAAAACATACAGTAATTTGGCACTGAAATCTGTATGCCATAGGGTTCTGATATGCCACACCGTGCCCAAGGAACTCCTCCGGAATGCTGCCAAGGCACGCATCCGGAGGATGATTGCTGAGAAGAAACGTAGATCTGACCTCTGTGCACCCGCAATGGTCAAGGAACAGTGGGAGAAGGGCACGAAAGAGAAGGACGAGATGGCTCAATTGCTCCAGGACACAAACTGGGACAAGGAGCGGGGTTCAGGTCATTCCATCACATAGATTACCACTGTTTGTTATATAAATATTATGCACTCTTCTTCCCAAGGAGCTATTCTTTACCCAGCTGGAATTGGTCATTCGCAAGAAGATGAAGGTCAAGATCACACGCAATGAGGGCTGGTATAGCGAACTTGAATTGAAGAATGAGTTGAAGTGGAGCACGTAGGGTCCCCAATTCTGGTGGCCAACTATTCCTCATAGATTTGCTATACAAAAACATGTAGACTACTTTGTCACTCTTTTCATGTCACTCTTTTCATGCATCTTTATTTGCACTCCTGCCCTAGGCAGCGCATTGCCGGTGTCAAGAAGGTGTGCGAACAGTCGCCCAAGACCCACATCAGGCCTGATGCTGCAGTTCCCAAATGCCACAAATTCTGGCCTGCAATTTGCGCCAGGTCCAACAGATATGATGGAATGCAAGAGTACTGGGTGGTGATCCGGGAGTCGGCTGAGCATACTGAAAGCAAGACCCATGAAGAGAGTTACCGTGAGAACAAGAAGGTTAGGTTCACTTACATTCTTGTTTCGTTTGCATATGTTTGCATGCATGGTTTTAGTCCTCCAACCCCGCTTCATGCCTTTGTGCTGGATCAGGTGGCTCCCAGTGACATGCCTGCAGCAGACCCAAACGCTTTTCAAGGCATTGACAAACACCTTGAACGAGAACAGCAGATTGAAGCTGCTGCGCCCGAAGAGACCGTTTCTGCTCAGATCGAGGCCGGTTTATGGTAGCCAGAAGTTAAGATCAAATTCCATTCCAGGATACACAAAACTGTTTGGTAAATTGTCAGAATGAAGTATCATTGCCACTCCCTTTGCGCAGCACAAGAACGTTGTGAAGCGCTTTACCGACAGCTTGCTCACCAAGATCAACAAGCTCAGAGCTTTGATCAAAGACTTGGGGAAAAATTATGCAAAGGATTCTGAAAAGCACCTTAGTAGCAAACAACACTAGTTGGCTTGCCAAGTTTTATTTGTTCCATGCGACAAGTTTCAACAAACCCCAGGATTTGCGCCTCGAACCACTCATGCTGTGGCCACACTGCACTTCTCCAGGCCGATCAAGACCTTGGAGGACAACATTGCCAAGGTTGATGCCCAGTATGAGATCATGATTGACTTGATGGCCAAGGGAGAGAATGATGGCTTCACTGCCGAGCCATGCTCTCAGCAAAGAATGTGACAAAACTCGATTGGATAAAAGTATATCTAAAAATTCTTGGGAGTTCCTCCTTGCTGATTCTTCCTAAGATGGTGGGCAAATGCCGAAAAGAAGATGAAGGAGGCTACCATGGTGTACGGTTCTCAGTCCCTGCACTGCATATTTCAAGCTACTACGCATAAAAGTTTACTGAGTTTACTGTATATGAACTATACATGAACTATAACCAAATATTGTCATGGTATCTGCCATTCAACATGCCCAGCTTATGTTATTATATCTTCAGGTCTCAAGTGACTGCTATGGTTTGAGGTCTTCGCGAGCCACAGCGGCTGAACTCAAGGTCAAGCACCAACCTCAGCATGGCCAAGACTGCCATCAAAATCCTTTGTTCTTAAATTCAACTTAAGGAGCGCCAAGAAGTTTTACGACAAGTCCACTGCTGACGGTGCCGAGGATCCCCCTAAGACGCCTAAAACCCCTGGTGCCAAAGGCCCCACCAAGACTGTCAAGCAGAAAGGTGAGGAGGAAGCTAAGAAGCCGGCGCCCAAAAGACGCCGTCGTCAGTGAACAGCTTGAACCTCTCACTGCATAGCAGTGGTGGCACTCTCAATTTTTGAGAGTTGTGGGATTTTGCTAGGATGTGGCCGTGGCAATTCCCATTTTGAATCATAGCAGGTGTGCCAAATGCGACCAACTTAGGATCACTGTTGGTGCGAGCAGTAGCGATGGAAAAGATTTCTTGGTTGCTTCTATTTGCGATACCCCAAGTACCCCCCCAAATTCCTTCAAGATATCTTTCAAACATGATGTTGGAACTTCAGATTTCAATTTGTCACCAACTTGTGTGACTGTTTGTGCAATTTATATCAAGTTATCCAAACACCCCCATGCATATCATATATATTAAAAAAAATATTCATGGTGTGTCTGGACCAACTTTGCCAGGTGCCGGACCAAGCCTGCGACGATGGATGCGAGACGTCTCTTATGGTGTTGGGGACCTCAATGCGTCCAATCTGGAATGCCACAGTTGGAAACCATTGGAAACCTTTCAGATTTTGGTCAAACCATGCAAGATCCAACGTTTGAAGCACCATTGCAACTTGCATTGAGATCACATTATCCGTTATTTTTCTTTCAAGTGGACGTTTCAAACACGCGAGTGAAGCAATGGAGAGCGCAGAGGAAGAGCTGCTGGAATTGCTTACTTGCCACCGCTCAGCAACTTATCCAAATTGATCAAATCTTAAGATCCCAAAATATATCATGTACATAATATCATCATGGCAGAATACGTCATAACATCGGTCATACAATAATATATAATACAATATCATATTTTTTATGTTAAAAAGGCTCCGGGTTCAGATTCTACAAAGCTCATGTTAGCCCTGGTGGCTCAGTGCTCGGCCTAGGTTGAAGCTGGTCCTTTTCCATGGCCTGTCCCAGCAGTGCGAAAGGATGTTGAGATGACCCCCAAGGAGTCGCCTAACCTTACTGCATGCCACAAGTTCCAGGATGATCATAATGCTTCGATGTCATGGCAAAGCCATGTTCGTAACACTATGGACGACCCAGCTGTGTCATCACTGATTGATGAGCTTGAGAAACATGACCAAATTTCTTTTTGGTTGCCCATGAAGACTTCGTCTGCCGGTGTTGTCTTACAACACTGTATCCGAGTAATTGATGATATCCATACCTGCCACGGCCCCATCATCTTCAAGGTGGGGTTCACTTCGGATCCCAAGTTTAGGTGGGAGAACCGCCGGTATGGGTACAAGTGGGAGAAATCGCAATGGACAAATATGGTGATATTATTTTTGTCAAAAGAGCCATGGAGCATTGCAATGCTTGAAGCCTCCCTCATCGATCGATACTACGGTACCCTAGCAGCATTGGGGTGCTTCCTTCAGTTCAAACATTGGTTGGTAAACTGTTGCATTGAATATATAATATATTGTCTTCATATCACGCTCTCACAAGGCCAGCCTGGCATGAAGAACATCCGTCGAGGAGGTGATACGGTTTGCCAGCATGAAACTGCCTCGGGAGTGTACATGGCATATGTTGTGTACAGAAGCTTCAAGGTGAAACCACCATAGATGTTGCTCAGTTTACCTACTTGACTTGACATCAACTTCGAAGCGTTCACAACCGGTTGAACGTGAAGATGTGTCACAAAATTTGTAATTATGCTGCAATCGTCAGCTGAAACTGCAGCTGATTGAGTGGGTTAACAAAAGAAAAATAATGGTCCCAGCATGAACTTACAACACAGGGTAAGAGTGCACAACACAGCGTAAGAGTGCATCACTTGCATGCCAATGAAGTCGACTATGTGGACGTCTACCGCTGTCTTGCTTTGCCCTGTATCTTGTGCGATCTGGTTTTGTTTTGATTCGCCTAGGCCCCTTGCAGCTCTACAATACGAGCGGCCCGGGCAGTGATTGAAGAAGTCCCCAGTGCTGCAGCTTCATCTGTTGGGGTATTGGCCAAGTGCTCTGTATCAAATTCTGAAAGAGACGTGCACAAAGTTGCTAAGGGTTACAAGTTGACTGTGCCGATTGCTTTGACCCCTGTCCAGATTTCCAAAGCAACGGAAATCCCAGTTCTACTTCTGAGTTCATGGTTCAAATACATCATGAGCTTGAACCTGTGGCATACACTCAGTGGTCTCCAAGAACCTGATGATGTTCGGTGCAAGGCTCAGTGGTCTTTGTTCTGGTCAAGATTTCGCAAAATTATGCCAAACCATGATACTTTGATTTGGAACGCGCTGGCGTGGTAAAGCTAGAGCGCACATGTGCTGTAGTTCTGCATGGAGACGAAGGCCGTACGAAGAAAAAATCTGCAATCATGGTTTTGAATGTCAGTAGCCTTTTGGGGTTTGGGAGCAACGTGAAGAACCGCAGGGCTTCCCTTGAGACTGACTATGCAAAGCAAGACATCAACTTCACCGGAAACACTTGGGCAACACGGTGGCTACTGGGTGTCATGCCTAAGGGGCTGTATGATCCCAAAAAAGGTGATGCGGAGGCATTTGACAGGATGTCCCAAGCACTAGTTGACGATATGAACCAACTCATTCAAACTGGTGCCCTCTCAGTCAAAGGTGAGAAACATTGGCTGGTGGTTCTTTATGTGACTGGCGATTGGCCTTTCCATCAAAAGTCTTTCCACTTGGGCCGTACATTTGGTTCAGTTGCCAAGCAGCCGTCTTCAAAGACGGCGCCTAAAGGAATCTGTCACAATTGTTGCGCAGATCAGGACGGCTATCCTTTTGAGGATTTTGAAAGCCCCGAACCCCGGTGGAGAACTACAGTTGGACTAGATCCACCATTCCTTCAAGACCCAGTGTTCTTGCAGTTGCCGCATGATCAGGCGATGCCAACTTCAATGATCGGCTTAGACCTATTTCACGGCTTTCATTTGGGAGCAGGCAAAGTATTTTGCTCTTCAGTTTTGGTCTTGGTTAGTGAGATCCTTGAAGGCTCTTCAGTAGCCAAAAGGTTTGAAAGCTTGCATGACTTGTTTTTTCGCTGGTGTCAACTTCGAAATCAACATCCTTACATCAAAAAGCTTTCACAGGAGACTGTCAAGTGGATACAGACAACTGACTTTCCAAGTGGTGCCTGGTCAAAAGGTAGTACAACTCTTTGCTTGCTTCGTTTCATCATTGAAACATGCAGGGAACACGAAAACGAGATTGAGGACACTTTGCTTCACACTTGCTACATTGCCGCTGTTGAAATTGACAGTTTCTTCTCCAAGATTTACAAAGAAGGTGTTTGGATTCCAGGTGACAAGGCGCGAGAAATTGCTGCGCATGGTTTTGCGTTTCTCAAGTTCAATGGTCGTGCTGCGCGTGCGGCGTTTGAGGAAAACAGGGCTCTACTGCCATTTATGCCCAACTTGCACCGGCTTCATGAAATCTTCTTTCTTATGGTTGATCAAGTGAAAACGGCTGGATTTTGTCTCAGCCCATTGGTGTGGAGCTGTCAGTTAGCTGAAGATTACATCGGCAAACCAAGCCGTTTGAGCAGACGCGTTAGCACGCAATTGGCTGTGACGCGGACCCTTCAAAGAAGCCTTGAGGCTACGCATGTGCACTTTAGAGATGCTGGATATATCAGATAGATTCTGGCTGTGGCAAATTCACTTGGTATCCGGACGCAGTGGTGACAAAAAAGTGCCGCGTATCACCGCGGATGAGCCGTGAAGACAGCTACAATCCCAAGTTCACACATGAAACATATCATACATCAAACTTCACTGATCACCATCAAACATCATCAAACATTACTAATCCACCAAGAGCTATATTTCCAACAACCGGGTTTTTGGTACAAAAACATGGTTATTTCCAACAACCTGCTTTTTTCAAGGTTTTTGGTTTTGAAGGTATACATATATATATATACATATATACATATATATATATATATACATATATATATATACATATATATATATACATATATATATACATATATATATATGATTGATATGATTGTGTATGCTTCCTATACTCATCTCAAGACTCCTTTGACTAGGCCACACAGAGTATCGGGTGTAGACGCACTGCCCAAAACATGGCTAGAGTATACAGAACCAGTCCTCCTCTCGGCTTGTTTTTCACATCCTCGATCGACTTTCATGCATCCTGGCATCCTACTTGCTACACAAATTTGCTTGCAGAAACTTACTCCTGGGGGATTTTGGCGGAGTTGGCAGGTGAAGTTGCAAGGTTTGGAGGATGAGAATCTCAACGGTAAGGTTGGAGTCTTGCGGTCCCTGGTGGCAAGCACTGGCAAGTTCGCTATTGAACTGGATGGTGATGACGCTCGTGTGCAATTCAATTGCATTAGGGTCACTTTGGTGAAGACTTCTTGACAGCATATTCTCATCTTCACTTGTCAATCCAAAATGCATTCCTTGCACAAGCTATTTCTCGGCACGCGGCTATGCCCAGCGGATGTAAGGATGGCACAGTGCAAGTGAAACCCAGCAACATCTTGAAGGTGTAGGGCGCTAGACAGTCGCTGCCACAACATCCACAACGTACATAGAGCGGCTTGTTGCCATGAGACTGTTCTTGAGAGAAAAGAAGCAGAAGAGAGGCATGCTGCTGCAGACTGACAGTAAACACATGAGCTTGCTGTCGTGCGGTCCGGCAGTACTAGCTGTGTACAATGTGATGATTTTCTTGTTATTGCACTGCTATTGCCCCCAAGCAGACAGGAATTATAAATGTGTCAAGCACATATTTGTATGGTCAAACACAGGACTCAAGTTTCAGTATGTTTTAGCAAGGTGGGTCTAAATCGCAACTTATCATCAGTCTTCGAAATTCTCCCAGATGCATAGGATGATGCAGTTCCGATGCAGGGTGATTTTCCAACTTGTTTAGTTTCCAAAGTTCTCACTCTTTCCGCCTTGAGCCCACAATTGTGCTTTGCTGTGCAGCTAGACACCCAGATGTTGCCTCTTGTACTTCCGGTTGTGGAGATCGCTGTAGTTCTGTTGACGGTGGGCTGCTGTTACAATCGGCTTGCGTGCCTGTCCTGTTTGGCCTTGCTTGCAGCTGGAGTGGTAGGTACGTTGGAAGCGCTGCGGGGTTCCTCCTTACATTTAGACACCTTGACATATGACTCAGCTAAAATTACTGGAAGTGCCTCCATGCAAGCAGCGATCTACGCGCTGGATGGCTTTGAAATTGACTGGAAAATGGCCAAGGTTCCAATACCTCATCATTCCCAGGTTTCCCTTCTGCTGCGGGTGAAGGCAGTTTCGGTGAATCCATCCAACTTCAAGCATCCTATGGTCTTCACTGCTTGGCCATTTCTGAGGCATATACGAGATTGGCCAGTGGGATATGATGTATCTGGAGTTGTGCTATCAGTCGGCACATCCAGCTCGTGTGATGTGAAAGTAGGCGATCATGTGTGGGGTTTGTCCCTTGGTGTTGCTGGAGAATATGCAGTTGTTCCTTGTGCTTGGGTTGCGCCTATACCTGGAAAGCTAACTCATGCTGAGGCAGCAGGACTGGGTGTAGCAGGCCTAACCTCAATGCAAGCGTATGAGCGGAATTCTGTGCAGAAAGGACAGCAAGTTCTCGTGATTGGAGCGTCAGGAGGTTGTGGTCAGTTTGGTGTTGGCTTGGCCGGTGCCATTGGGGCGAATGTTACTGGCGTATGTGGCACTCAGAACACGGACTTCGTCCGAGGCCTGTATCCTGGCGTCAGCGTTGTGGATTACAAAAGCAAAACCGAGATGGACGCCTTGATCGGAAAAAAACAGAGCTTTGATGTAATCTATGATACCGTCTCGAGCAGTGCTCCAGAAGATCCAGACTACGAGCCCACCCTGCGACCTGTGTTGAAGCCAGATGGAACATATATCACAATTGGCCCATGTCCCAATGTTCTAGATCAAATCAGAGGTTTTCTCGATGTTTTGACTCGCTTCTTCCAGCTGCGAGTGCAGCGACCTGGCTATGATTGGTTCTTATTAGCACCTTCAAAAGCATTGATGAAGAGACTTAATGGATTCTTTAATTCTGGTGCCTTGACACGTGTTGCCATCGACTCCGTCTATGACCTGACTCAGTCAGAGGATATGATTCAGCTTGCCATCAAGAGGATGAAGAGTCGGCGAGCAGTTGGCAAAATCATTTTGACATTTGGGAATGATACGTCCATTTCTGGTTGAGGAGAGCATTTTCTTCTGCTCTCTCGTGAGCGACTTCCGGAAAATCGGAGAATAGCTTCCGCCTGGACAGATTGAAATGGCAGAGCAAAGCTGTTGCTGTTGAGACAGGGTGAAAAATGGACGAGGCATGTGGGTTGTGTTGCTGGTAGGTAGGTGAATTCGAGTGTATGCACACCTGCAGATTTGTTCATTGCTTCATTTGTGAGTGTTCACACACATCACACGCTGACCAGGAATTTACGATGAGAACCTGGAGGTTTCAATATAAAAGTTTTTGGCTTAAACAGTGGAATTGTGGTAGGACATGCTGTTGCAGAAGCTGCCTTTGGCAGCCGATTTGTGTGTGATAGGTGGTGGTGCCGCTGGCTTCTATGCAGCAATCAGCTTTGCAGAAAGAGCAATTTCCAATGGATACCGAAAAGTGCCAGATATTCTGATTTTGGAAAAGTCCGGTAAACTGCTTCACAAAGTAAGCATTTCAGGTGGAGGAAGATGCAATGTTTTGCATAGGCATGGTGTGCCTCAGAACAGTTATCCACGAGGAGCTAAGCTAATGGAGACTCTGGCAACCACCCATGGAGCAATACACTCTGCTCGATGGTTTGAAAGCAAGGGTGTTCAGCTCAAGACCGAGGACGATGGTCGAGTCTTCCCAGCATCCAACACTTCCAAGAGCATCGTGGATTGCTTTTTGTCAACAGCTGGTTCTTTGGGAATCAAAGTGTTGCTCAGCACCAAGGCGCTGACAGTGGACGCGAATGAAGCAGGTTTCCACATAGTTGAATGCGAGGGGACGAGAGGCGACAACCAACAGAACCAACAGATTCATTGCAAAAGGCTCGTAATTTGTACTGGTTCTGCTCAAAAACGTTCCGTCCAAGCTCTGCTGAGGGATGCAGGTGCAGAAATTCGACCTGTGGCCCCATCTTTGTTTTCACTGCAATTCTCAACAACGGCAGCTTCCAGATTTCGAGGCTTAGAGGGTGTGGCAGTGCAAGACGCTGGTGTAAAGATCAATGCAGAGAAGGGCGTGTGGAAAGGGTCCAACCTATGTACTCCGCAGATTCGCGGGCCCGTTCTTATTACTCATGAAGGAATCTCAGGGCCAGCAATCCTCCGACTGTCTGCGTGGGGTGCGTATCAATTTCAAGAAGTTGATTATAAGGCGATGTTAGACATCAACTGGGCTCCCTACCTCACAGAGAAAGGCATGGTAAATTCCATCATGGAAGTACCAGGGGGGCGTGCAAACCAGCCTCCAGTTCGTCGAAAAGCAGTGGGGGAGGTATCGCCATGGCCAGGCGTATTGCCAGCTCGCTTATGGCAGCGGCTGTTAGAACATGCCGATGCAGACGGTGACCTGACCAGCCACTTGAGGCAGCTTTCGGTTTTTGACAGTCCTGGATGCAAAGCAATTCTCAGTCAAACACCTTCTGTCCCAGTCAGCCAATGGCCATGGCGATTCTTCGGAAAGGCAGAAGCAGCACAAGCACTGTCCAAAGTCATGCTACCTCGAATAACACAAGATCAAATCAGCGTAGCAGGTCGACGCACGAACAAGGAGGAGTTTGTTACAGCTGGTGGAGTTGACCTAAATGCATTGGATTGGAAAAGGATGGAGTCAAGGTCGCGGCCTGGTATCCACTTCGCAGGTGAGGCTGTAGATGTTGATGGAATCACTGGAGGTTTCAACTTCCAAGGTTGCTGGTCCAGCGGCTATGCTGCAGGAGTCGCAGCAGCCGACTCATTGTATCCGAAGGAAGCCCACTGAGTCCCCAATGGACAAATCTGGAAACACGGGAACCTATTGAATCGTATGGGTTTTCAGGATGCAATGTGGCTTGAGCCTTTCGCGCTTGAATCTTGATGTCATCAGATGCTTTGTGCATGCCTTCCAATACATGAGCGATCATGAGCGGGTTTCTTGCCTTGATCTTCAGCCTCCAAAATGCTTGAAACTCGAGCTGTTTTCCTTTAAAGAAAGACCTAACTTGCTTCCGTGACATTGTGTAACTACGTAGTTTGGGAGACTTCTTGGATGCCAACATGAATCAGATCAATGAATGGACGAGAGCGTGGGTGCATCAATTTAAAGAACCATATCAATCCATATCATATTAAACCATTCCATGGATACATGACTGAAAGATACGGAAAGCAATAATTGACCGAATGAAAAGCATGAGTTGAATGATGCAATCCAATGATGCGAGGAACGATTCAATGAACAATGTTTCTCTCCGTTTTTTGGCTGCAGGGTGTGTCGGCCATCAGTTGCCATGCGCACCTGGCCCATAGATGCGCACAGACCAGAAACAAGTCAACGCAGAAAAACAAAGCTGCGTGTAGAGGCGCATGCAAGGCGCCTGCAAACCGCCTACTTGTACCTTGAGATTGAAATCACCAGGTGCCCCCACGTTTGTCTAAAAGCCTTGGCCGCTTTAGCCTCTTTAGCCGTTAGGCTTGACCGGCTCGTTTCTATCAAAAGGTTTGCCATCCTTATCGTTGAACTGCCGAAGCTGACACAACTTGTGGCGCCCAAGTGGTTTTGTCATGGTCTGCACGTTCGCGCCTTTCCCGCTACTCAATGCTACTCGCCCATCTCCCGTGAGCTGTGCAATCCAAACTTTAACAGGTAATGTTTGACACAAGCAGGTCACCTCCTATGCCACAACCTTGCGCTCCGCCTGTCTCTTCAATTCCGGAAGATGGAATATTAATATGATATAAGACGATCAGAAACAATGTAAAACAAACACATGAATAGTTAATGACCGCAATGAAATTATATGAGATGAAATGACATCAGACAAATTGGATCAACATGAAGTGACATGACAAGAGCGGAATCTAAATGAAATAATTGAAACGCATTTGAAACAGAAGCAACAAATTAAATGAATGAATTAATAATTAATGAATGGACTGAATTCAAGTGAACTGATTTTTTCTAAACTTAATTGAATTGATTTGAGTCAAGTTAATGAATGAAAGATCAAATAATGAAATAATGAAAAAATGAAAAAATGAAAGAATGAAAGAATGAAAGAATGAAAGAAAGAATGAATGAACGAACGAACGAACAAACGAATGAATGAATGAATGAATGAATGACTGACTGACTGACTGACTGAGTGTGTGAACATATATATGAATATCTACATTACATGAAATGAAATGGCATGGAATGGGAATGGAACTGGGAGCAGGAACGAAATGAAATGACATGACTGAGTGAGTAGGTGAATAGATGAAAGAATGACCGAGTGAGTGGGTGAATAAACGGATGAATGACTGAGTGATTGGGTGAATGAATATGAATGAATGAAACGAAATGACCTGAAATGAAATGAAATGACAAAAGAATTACTGACTGATTGACTGACTTACTCACTGACTGACTGACTGACTGACTGAATGATTGGTCGACAGAAGAAATCAATGAATGAGTGAATCAAATAATTTTAGATTGGTGGAATTCGTTAGGGTGCAGTCATGCTATGATACAGTCATTTGGCAGTCTGCGTTTGCATTGGCCTTCATCACACCAAAGGGTCCAAGATTGTTTGGCGGCTTGGATGACCTGGGCTTATGTTAAGGAAACGATGCAACCTGACTTAGCCCAACCCAGGTTTAAGCCGTGGCAACATGGGAGTGCCAGCAGAGGCGTCCAGCCGATGGAACTGTAGTTGGGCCGTCAGGGGACTCTCCAGGGCACAGCCAAGACATGTCCAAAGGTTTTGAATATTTTCTAGCTTTGCCTGGGAGAGTCCCCTGTCAGCGCAGCTATGGTAGCATCGTAAGCAAATCAAGTAACTTGGAGTGCTTGAACTGATTGGGTTTTGACATTCCTCCTTGTGGCTCTTTACCTTTTGCATCCTTTTTCTGTTTCCTGTTGCTGCAGTTTGTCAACTGCGACCAAGTACGGAAGAGTTCCTTGTTTCACGACAGGATCTCATCCGAAGGATTTTGCACGTACACAGTTTAGAATGTTTTTCATTAACGTTTTGCTTGAATTTTAGTATTTTTCTGATGCTCATGTGCTGATGACTGCTGATGGAGTAGGCTGGGGATGGGTTGGGTGGCGCTACAACGTTCAGTTGAGCACGAGTATGGTTCTTAGGTGGCGAAGATATAGCACATATATAATATTATATAATAATATAATAATTCTTTTGTTGACAGCAGTTTGGTGCTGCCTCCTAGCAAGCATTTGACAAGCACACATCAGAAGGCATGGTTGCAAGCAGAAACAATAGTCACGTTTGGAATCATCACGCAAAATCATGGTTTCTGTGGCACCCTAGAAACTACAAAGCTAAGAATGAAAAATCATAGGCTTTGTATCCAAAATTAGGACTGTGAAACACAACTGGGATGTTTCTGAGTTCCCATTCCCTCTCAGGTATATTGGTAGCACCGCAGTAGTGTGACAGTGCTCTGTCAAATGCTCTTCGACAGAATGTCGGATTCAAGAAATGTGTTGGATTCACCGGAGAGACCGTCAAAGGTGATAGACCGTGTATGAGCCTTCCGGGCTGCACAGCATGCCTATCATTTGTCGTTGCGCAACAACTTGCAATGGCGAGGGTATTGAAGTCGTGGTGGTGGAGGCAAAAAGGACCCAGCTTTGCATTTACCTGTGATTGTTTCGGAACCATTTTCACACCAATCATTGCCGGTCGTCGTAGCCATAGATCTAAACGATTGCATTGAATTCCTGTCCGATTCGTTAGGCCTTGGCATTTGGCATTTGCAGCCATTGGCTTGAGAGCTGCGCTAGCGCTTGAGCTGCGCAGATGTTGGCCTCTTTCCGTGGCCGTGGCCTCCGGGCACTGCGTGTGCTCCCACCATGCACAAGGGGTGCCTTGCACTGGCGACATGGTGGTGTACCTTCAGGCGTTGGGATTTCAAACGTGGGAACACGTGGGCCCCATGACCTTCTCACCGAATTGAGCTCAATCTTTGCCAAAGAGGGCGTGACCTGTCTGTCAAGCTTGTCTGCCACTTGGTTTGCGAAGGCCGACCAAAACGTGTCCAAAGGACTCGATCCTGAAGAATTCAGAGAGACAATGGCCAGTGTAGGTCTGAAGTTGAGTGACTCTGAGAGTGAAACACTATTTACACACTTCGACACAGACAAGTCTGGAATTATCACATATGGTGAATTCGCCAAGGGATTGCAAGGTGAAATGCCCTCTTTCTCAGCTTCCTTGGCTTTCATGCACCAGCACACTGGACACTATCCTTCCAATCATCAGCAAATCAAAGCAGCCAGGCCACGCTTTGATGAGTCTGAAACAGATGAGTGGCTTGAGTCACTTGATGCAGTGGTCGCAACTTTGGGCCCAACTCGTGCACGTTTCTTGCTACATGACTTGATGGAAGAAGCAGCTCGCCTTGGTGTTCACATTCCCCAACCAGTGATTACCCCTATGGTCAACACAATCCCCACCTCTGGAGAGCCTGCCTATCCTGGGGACCGTGCGATGGAGGAGCGGCTTTCAAACATCATTCGGTGGAATGCAGCAGTCATGGTGAGCGATGGAAACAGACGGGGTGGGGGCGTTGGTGGCCATATTGGCACCTTTGCATCTATTTGCGACGTCATTGAGGTGGGCATGAACCATTTCTTCCGTGGCAAGGACTTTGGGAATGGAAGGGGCGACAGTGTTTGGATGCAGGGTCATGCTGCTCCGGGCGCCTACTCCCGGGCATTTGTGGAAGGCAGGATCAGCATAGATCAGCTCATGAACTTCCGCAGAGAATCTGCTGGGAAGGGTGTTTCCAGTTATCCCCATCCACGGCTGATGCCCACATTCTGGGAGAATCCCACGGTCTCGATGGGTTTGGGCCCTCTGGGCGCAGTGTATCAGGCGCGATTCTTCCGCTACCTTCACCTCCGTGGCCTTGCTGACACATCCAAAAGTCGAGTGTGGGCCTTTGTTGGCGATGGTGAGATGGACGAGCCCGAATCCATCACTGCCATTTCAGTGGCAGGCAGAGAACGATTGAACAACATGATCTTCATCGTCAACTGCAACTACCAACGATTGGATGGACCTGTCCGAGGAAATTCAAAGGTACTCCAAGAGTACGAAGGAACTTTCCGCGGTGCTGGCTTCGATGTCATCAAACTCATTTGGGGTGGCAAGTTTAATGAGCTCATCGAGAACGACTATGACGGAAAGTTGATCGAGGCACCAAGGGACCAACATGGACCAACAAACATGCAGAGATATGCAGAGCGTGCGGGTGTCAACTTTGTATCAACTCCATGACTGCGTTTCTCTTGAGAGAAGCAGTGGATCAAAGATGATCAACGTGTATCTGAGTATCTTTTGATCTAGCGTTATGGCTGTGCTTCTTCAGCTGGTTTCAACTCAGACATCCAATTGATTTCCGATTGTCAGGCCTTGGAAGCAACGCCCGATGGCGACTGCCAGCGACTGCACGCCAAGGCTTGCCTGTAACATGGAACAGTGAACCCGCAAGAAGAAACCAATGTGCGTCCATCTTTGCTGTACAGTGTTGAATTTTGAGCGCACCACACGCCCTGTCGATCTGTTGAATGCTGGATGTTCAGGCAGATGGAGCCCTCATTCGAAAGGAGCTTGATTAACATGTTCCTGACAGTAAGATGCCAGGTTTTGGGTTGTGCCAGCATATGCCAGCATGACTCCTATAGTATTTGCACGGGTCCAACCCTTGTTGAATGAGTTTCTAGTTTCCAGATGTTTCCAGGATATCTTTGAAAAGCATGGGCTCCTAGACCGCGTGGCACATTGGAGTGATGATGAGCTGTTGGAGGCCAAGACATTGCGCAGTTGGGCCGATCGTTTCTGGTTGGATCTCCTGATCTATGTTGCCAGAGGGCGCCAGTGCTTGCGATTTTTGCCTCAAAACCTGCACGGACTTTGCCAAAACATTCCAACAGGCATTCCAGACTCCTGGTGGTCATGATCACAAGAAGATCTACGCAGCCTTCTCCCAGGCTGGTGGCCCTCCAGATCAACAGTGTAACAGTGGGCAAAGGTCAAGGATGGTCAAGGATGGTCAAAGTATGTCTAAGTATGTCTAAGTATGTCAAGGTTAAGTTTCAAAATGTTTCAAAATGTTTCAAAGATTTTCAGATTGTCCTGGAGGCTGAAAAGAATTCTGACATGGGAGGCCGTCCATCAGCCGCTTGTCTTGAACTGTCTATGGCGCGCTGTGGATTGCGAAATCAGACACGCTTTGCTCTGTCCGCGAGAGAGAATGCGTTATATTAAGTCAGTCCTTCAAGTCAGCTCGCCAAAAGTCCAAAAGTATCCAAAAGTGGAGATTGTGACTCCTTGCAAGGTCATTTTGGTGAAGACCCTGAAGGCCAGCGAAGAAGTTGCTGCATGACTGTCAGCGTTCCATATTCGTGATACTTTTGGCCGCAGATGTTTTGCCGTTTGCTTCATTGAAGCGGATTTGAATGGATTTGCATGGATTTGCTATCATTTGTCCACTAGTTTTCCAAAAGGCCCACAGGCTCATCCATGTGACTGACTTGCCAAGGGGTACAGCTTGCAGACCTTCCTGGGTAGAAACACGGTGCACCAGAAGAAGACAATGAGTGATTCTGATATGCACTTTGGCTTACTTGTGCTTGACCATGGACATCAAGGATTTCTGTTTGCGTGGCGCAGCATCACCATAGCTTTGGAGATATTGCTGCAGCACTATAATAGCAAATCACCTCATTGTTCAACTTGCGATTTAACTTGAGACTCATAGCCCTCCATGCTTTGTCCCTGCTCCAAGGCAGAAATACCGTAGGACGCCCAGAATAAACTGCAGGAGATTGCAGGATATTAAAAATTCAGTAGCCTTTCAGCCTTTCCAACAAGTCTTTTCTGAGGTGATGCGATGGGAATTCCGCTCACAGATGAGCAACTCAAAGCGGCAGATGTTGGTTGCTCAGAAAGAGTTGTCAACCTGGGATCGCACAAAAGACATTGCACAGATGTCCTTTCATCCTATTACTGTACATCCTATTACTACATTATTACTACATTGTTTCTACATCACATATCATTCCACATTCATGGTCCCGGAGGCCCAAAATTTCTTTGCGCTCAAGGAGGATTCGCCAGAGGCTCCGTGTCCTGGGCTAGTGAAACAGCTTGCCTGTACTCATGAGCTTACAGTAGCTGCTTAGCTTAGGTCCGGCTTAGGTCATACAATTTTACATTGTACAACATGTACATCTTTGATTATCTTTGGGACTGACACGGACCAATCTACCAAACCGTAATGCAGCACTTTTGTCTCTGAGTCCGCAAGGTGAAGTATCTCAAAGACAGGCGGCACGATTTAGGTGGCTTCCTTCCGAAACGCGAACCAGCAAAGGCCTGGTTTCTTGATGGGCAGCACATTGGTGCTTGAAGCAGCTTGCAGGGCCGGTCATGGTTCAACCGGTCAACGGCTGCAGTCACAGGAGTATACAGGAGTTCAGAATGTTGAGTGCAGAAGGAAGCTTTGTGAACAGCTTTACGGACCCTTTTTCTTGAAGGTCTCTGCTCTGGTGGAGCTGCCATCGCACGAGACGGCCTATTCAATGTTTGATGAAGGCTCATGTCCTGGAGGATGGTGGCTTTTAGATGCTTTTTAAAACTGGCAGTTGGCATCAAAATGGATCAAACAAAGAGAGGACAATCTCGTGAAATCCGTAACCCTGCATATGTGCTGAAGACTTCTAGAATGTGCTGCAGGCTTTTTGGTGAAGCTAGCTTAGGATATGCTTCCATATTGAATTTTGAATGATTCTGCGGCATGCCACTGTTTCAATGACAGTTGCATACTGATCCTAGAAAGTTGGTCGAGTATGGGAAACGACCAGATGTGGTATCCATTGCACGAAGATCTTACATGTAGAGAAGGTGTATCCCACCTGGTCAAAGCGGTTGAGCAGGTAGCAAAGGAAGGGAGATCAGCACAACCATGTGCTTTGCTCAAGTCCTCCGCAAGATGATGCAGGCTCTGCTACAAGTTTTGTCATGTCTTGCTCTTCACAAATCCGGGCTTTTTTTTGCGCAGTGGTTTGCTCTAGGCGGGGGAGTTTGGCCAGCGAGTGACGCTTATGGTCACTGACGAGTCACAGACTGAGAAGGTCAAACAGCCAAGAGTCAGGACCATACGTAGCTGTTTGACGTGTGTTCTGGCAACTGGAGCAGGACAATTTTGTAGCGTTTGGGTTCCGGTTGCAACAGCCATGTTGATACCCTGTACAGTAGTTGCATTCACTCTATGCCTTCCTTATTTGAACTTGCCAGTCAGCAACCCTGCAAGTGGTAGACATGTTTCGTTTGAGAACAACTCATGATAACTCATGGATGTTGGCCCGAAAGTTGATAATATATGACAATATGAGGTTCAAATGTGTGAAACATCCCGGACATATGCGTATATAGAAGGCGTTACTGGTACTTGGCCAGAAGCTAGAAAAGACATTAACCAAAGTGGGACACTTCCAGGGGATAGCGCTGTGCTGTAAGGTCCAGAACCTTCGGTATCGATGCATTCTTCCCGATCTTCAAAATTCATGCGCCATTTGGGCAAAACTACACTCCAGTAGATGCAGATCAGGCAGGCGAAAGATGGCACAAGGATCAAGAGGATAAGGAAATTATGAGGAAATTATGAGGATATTGGAATGTGAAGGCTATTGTGAATTGGCTTGAAGATCAGCACGCCAAGATCTCGCAAGCTGTTTGCGAATTCACAGGTGATGAAATATGCGGAAGCTCCAAACGGACAAATATTGCAAGAAGGAATCAGACGGGGTCTCAGCTCTGGGCCAGCCAAGCGTCAATTTACATCAACTACATCAATAATATATATATATAAATTTATCATAATTTATCAATCATCATTTCACCAAACTGTTTGGCCCAAGGTGAAGGCGGAGCCATTATGACTTGGATCGCTTCAGCAACATCCTATTCCTCTCAGCACGCGCCCACTTTGCCCTTCCTCATCTACTACTCCATGCGCCTTGGTTTGCGCAAACTACTGCAGTGCTAAGTGATGCAGTGCAAGTAGAGCGAAGTCTGGCTACATGACTTACATGACATTGTTGCTGTTTGTCTCCAGGTTTGGCTTTCAGCGAGCAGCTTTGCAGCAGAGTTCACAAGGGAACCCCATGGAACCCCCATTCTCAAATTCTCAAAGCTTGGAGTCTTTGGATCTTTGTTTTGGAAACCTTTTGGAAGTCTTCCGAAGCCTTTTACCATCATGCCATCTGCTGATTTCTGCCACTTTCACATCCTGAGGTTGGTGACAGTATTTGGCAAGCCGCTGATGCTCGAGCACGAGGCTTTCTCATTGGCGCAACCTATGGACGCACTACTTTGAATGGAGAAGGATTGCAGCATCAGGCCCGGCTTAACACCGGCATGACCGGCATGACTTGGCCTAGTATGCATAGTGTCCTGCGGCCCAAAGCTTTCCAAAGCTTAAACTCTGGAAGGATGGGCACTCTTTGCTCATTGCCTTGACTTGCCCTGTTGCCTGTCTGCATTGATGGACTATCAGGGATGGGGACATTGCTGAAACATGTACTGCATCAACACTGCTGAAACATGTACTGTATCAACACTACTCACTACTATCATGCAAAGTCAATTTCTTCTTACCTTCTGCGTACTAGATATGTAGTCGGTTGCAGCTCTTTGAACGTGGTGCCATCGTTGCGATTGGAAGATTTCTGGGTGTTCATTCCTTCACCTCGGATGATAAGATAGAGATAGATAGAGTCTAATGATGTCTAATGAGTTTAGCGCTGTCTATGCTGTCTGTGGTTCAGGCTGTGAAGGGATACGATCCTGCGTTTGGGTATGAGATGGCCCTGATCATTGAAAATGGAGTCAAAGAAATGTGGGGGGAGGACTTGATTTCAAGCGAGATGTAGAAGATGAGCAAGTTGGCGATGCTTGAAGAATCTTGAAGATCAGCAAGATTAGCGCTCAGCGCAATGAGCATTCGCATTGCATTTGTTTTTGAATCTTTTTGAATCTTACGAAGATTCCTTTACATTCCGCTTTCCCTTTGTGTGGCCCTCCAGGACAAAGATGTCATCTACTATGTCACCGCGTATAATGAGAATATGGCGATGCCGGAGAAACCAGAGGTAAGCCGAGTGCCATTTGCATAGTGTTTGCAAGAGAGTCAGCTATCTGTTACTTCAGACTCTGTAGCAAGCATTGTGGACCTTGCTGCCTATCAAGCATGGCTTTGGAGTGCAGGGAGCCGATGAGGGCATTGTCAAAGGCTTGTACAAGTTCTCGGACGCAAAGCCTGCGGAACACAAGGCTGGGGGAGTCTATGGAAACATCACAGGGATTTGGGTTGCTCCAGAGTTCCAGTGGAATCCGTTGGACAATGTTGGACAATGTTGGACATAGAAGTACCCTTTCTATCCCTTTCTTCGAAGCAGTGCGTCTGAGATTTTCGCCCTGGGGAAGGTTCGGCTGATCGGATCTGGAGCGATCATGAAGCAGGCCTGTGGTGTGCAGATCTGCCATGATCTGCCACTTCCATTGCTTTCAAGAAAAACGCTTGCAGCATCTTGCAGCATCTTGCAGCACTGTTGTTTACAGATTTTACAGGCCATGGACGCCATAGACATCCTAGCTGAATATGGTCGCATGCCTAAACTGCCAGCACGGTGACATTTTGTCAGACAATGGACGTGCCAAAAGATCCAAAAGCGGGAAACAAACCACACATTTTGTAATTTTGTAATAATATATCATAATATCATATATACCCTCTGGTAATTTAACATAGCTATTGAAAATGACCATTTATAGTGGATTTTCCCATTGAAAACGGTGATTTTCCATAGCTATGTTAGTTTACCAGAGGGTACTCCAGGAATTGTCAGTGTCTCTTCTTAGGTGTCGGTGTGGAGCTTTGGAGTGCCACAAGCTCCTCGCCTGCAGCCACAGCTCATGGCATCGAGCTGCAGCGTTTCTAGTAAGGCTATGGCGAACTTCAACGTGACGCTGTTGCAAGCCAACGAGATGGCCGTCTTGGTGCTGAGGCAGATGAAGACATTCTGGAATGTAATTGAAAGATTTGAAAGAAGCAGTTGCTCAAAATATAAAACGCTTCTGTGTCCTGGTTCTTTTTGTCAAATTGATGGAAGCGCAGTTCACATCCCAATATGTACAGTTTCTGAATCCTTTGTCCATTGCCTCACACATGTCCACTCCACCAATCGAAATCTCCCATTCTCGCGCAAGGCAAAGCCTTCCTGGGTTGAGCAATGCCTCAGCGAAGATGTTGTCACTGTCGCCGTTTCGGACAACATGACGGCGCGGGAAGGGTCTTTGCTATAACCAATTTGTACTCAATTTGCGATCTCTATTCCTCGTTGGAAACAGTGGGCCTTTGTGATGTGCAGGCATACCCAATGTTGATTGCCCCGTATGTGACGGGCGAATATATCGTCTGTGCCTGAGTTGTAGACCTGCAAGTTCCATGAAACTGTGAAAACTTTCTTGGCTTAGTCGCTACTGTAGTGTCATTTCACCGAGAGCTGGACAGTAAGAAGTGGCTCAATTTGATTCGATCGTTGATTCTTGCATCCCGATTGCATCCCCACAATTCAATCGTTTGCCACTTGCTCCTGGCGAACCTTTGCATTGTGGCAACATTTGAGCTTCTATCATCTTTAACCAACACAGAGTGCCTTACAATGCCTTATACATCTTACACAAGAACGCCAAAAAGCAGCAAGAAAGCATTTGACATAACTTGACATCACAAGTGATGTCACTTGACATCACTTGACTGTTCGAATCTTCAGGTGTTGGGCGCTGATGGATTTGGACGCTCTGACACACGGGAAGCCTTGCGACGATTTTTCGAGGTGGACCAGGAGCACGTGTCTTGCCGTAAAAAAGGCTGTCTATGGCATTCTATGGCTGTTTGCATAGTCTGATATAGTCTGCATCTCTTGCTGTACCTTATCTTACCATATCTTACCCTTTAGATCCCTTTAGTAGTTGGTAGATCCCTGCGCATCTTGTAGCACAGTCACATACACAGAATGTTTCTGTGGTGATGGTGGTGCGAGAATGTTTCTGTCGCTCAGCAAAGGTGGCTGTTGCTGCCCTCTATGGCCTTGCCAAGCAAGGGAAAATTTCCGTGGAGGTGGCCAATCAAGCGTGCCTCAGTCAAGAGAATCACCATGAAACTTAGCAAATTCTTGAGATCATCTGAGATCATTTGAGATCACTTCACATCTATGTCAGATATCCTATGTCACATATGTCATATCTATGTTGTAGAGAGCCTTTTGCCTTTGGAAAGGTTGAACACCATTATCAACCTGAAATGTTCTTCCGGTTTATCTGACGGATTTTCGAAGGGAGACCTCCTAAACTATCTGAACTCCGAGGCGTGAGAAATTCGGTATTTCAGCAGACCGGAAGGACCAAACAAGTCACAGCTTCTCCTTCACATAGAAACATGGACCTACCAAAGATCTTCAAAATTTGACACATTCATTAGGCTTCTTTCCCTCGATGCCCTTTGTATTACCCGGTAGATCCAGTCACATTGGCTGAAGTGGTGTGCTCACTTTACATGTTGTCTGTGCTGCAGGACATTTGCATGGAAATCATCAGCTGATTCAAGCATGGACAGAGCCTAAATCCTCGGCTGCTTACTCTCAATTCAGTTGGGTCATGTTGGATCAAAAACCTTCGTGGCGGGGTTTACCATCGATTCATTTGGCAGTAAGAACTCAGGGAACGCAGGGAGAAAGACACCCAAAGGACACCCAAAGCCCAAAATAGTGACCCCGAAGAAACCCATATATCCGATATATCCCTCACGGTGTTCTTTCGAAATTCCTGCAAGAGTGACCAGTGAGTACCCCAAACAAGAGAAAGTGTGTGCAATGATTGGAGCAGAGTCAGAATGTGACTGCGTTTGCTGGAGAGTAGACAAAAAGATTTATGCATGCGCATATAGTTTTCTTGAATACATGGTGAAGGGTTAGCGTGTCGAGTCTCAATCCATGTGCATCACGATTGCACAAGAGGAGTCTCATGTTTGGCACGTTGCTGCGTGTAATGTGCCAGGTGCTGCACTTGAGACACGTCTGATGACGTTTTTTTTTGGGTGTAAATCCCCTTGCTGATTCTTGCTGCGACGTACCGTGTGAGGACTGTGGCTAGGCCTCGCAAAGACTTGATACCAGACATTTTGTCGCTGGTTCTTTTTACTGGCAGGATGCGAAACCTTTTAGAAGCTGTACGCAACGAGACAATCGCACCAATGGGTTCTCAACCATTGAGCGCTAGCCGCGACATTTGGACAATTTATGTAGAGTTTTTTCTGACTCGATGCAAGAGAGTCTGCCCACGCGCCGCGAGGCGCACGGCTAGAACAGAACAGAATCCTGAGTGTAAGTGTAACGGCCGCGCGAAGGAGTCGACCAATGCAAGTTGAGTGGCAGGTGCGTCAGATTCTATGATTATTTTGTATTATTTTGTTAAATTTGGCAGGCGCAGGATTGGCAATTTGCGGAAGTTTGGCAGTTCGGACGTGTCGTTTAGTGTGCCAGGCGTAATGTTTCGAGCCGTTTGAATATGTGGCTTTGGCGTGCTTGCTTTTCCCATTTTCCTGGTTGCGCAGAGGTGGATGGCAATGGCATGAAAAGTGCGTAAAACGCAGGATTTCAGCCATCTACACATAATAATTCTTGTGTGCCGTGTGTGTGTGTAACATCTGAAAAGATGTAAAACTTCCTATAGCTTTGACTTGGTTCAATTTTACTTCGTACTTGCAGGGGGATGGAGAGGACGTATGAGGCTCCATCCAACGAAGCTCCTCATATGATCCTAGGATATCACCAGGGACGCCTGGTGACGTACCTGCAACACCATTTTATTTTCCCGTCAATGGCAACCGGCTAAGCCAAGAACCGGCATGTCGTTGTTCAGTGTTTCAGTTGCATCAGGACCTTCCTCAGAACTTCAATGTCAACAGGTTCATTATATTGTACGGTTTTCGCAATCTGAATTACTGCCGACTTCGTCTGATGGAACAGTTGTTTTTGCAAGGACAAAGAAAGCAATCTTCTTTACTGGTTTTCCTGCCATGTCATCCAACTCTCACCTGTCAGACTTTAAGGGATTGTTTGTGCACGACCGATGCACTCCACAACAGTAATTCGATAAGAATTTTCTGAGCAAGTGTGTGTGTGTGCGTGGGTGTGTGGGTGTGTGTGTGTACCATCTGAACAGATGTAAAACTTCTGATTGGTTTTCACTAATTTGCAGGGGGCACCTGGAGCATGGATAGGTCAGGTGCCAACGAAGACACCTATCCAATGCTTGTGATATCACGGCTGATCACCGTGACGTACCTGCCAATTTACTGAAATGGGAAGAGGCTCAACCCAAGAACCTCCACGTCGTCCATTTGAAATTTCAATTTACTGCACTGTTGACGCAATCTGGAATCAATTTTGACATTTACATGCATCAGAACCTTCCTCAGATTTTCGCCGAAACCATATCGCCGACAGTATTATGTTTTTTTGACTTATTTTCGCCGAGATCCTGTCGCCGACGAACTATGGGTTATTTTGGGAAACAATCGCCGAAACATTATTTTGGATTTCAACATGCTGGTCAAAACTCTATGGAATCTGGTTATGACTACGTTTGACAATTTCGGATGCCCTACATCGTTTGCGAGAAGTACCTCATGTGGCTCTTTTATTCATCTAATAATCTAGGCTGGTTTGCATGTTTCAGGATTCAGTTCCTGCCGGATCATATAATGATCCATTCTTGTCTAGTGTGATTTCCATGGTGGCTCCGACATGGTGCCATGGAGCCATTGGAGGCAACCCTCTTCAGGGTGAGTGTTGACAGACTTGAATTCTGAATTTACACGTTTCAACTCAGTAATTCATTTAAGTAAAGTGCAACAGCCAGCCTTTCGGTTATTCGCCTTTTGTGATGTCCCGCCGCTCCTATTGTCCCAGGGACCCCAGTGCTGCGTTCTTTCAAGGGAAGCCATTCCGAATGTTCTGAAACCTCCGTTTTTTGCAGCTGCTTTGCAACACCGTTGCATCAAATCATGACAGAGAAATCAGGCAGGCACACGACTTTCAGGTGTGGTGATCCTTTCTTTTGATGGTTGTCTGGTGAGGTGAAACATATTGTGCACCTAATTCGTTGGAACTTGAAAGCTGTTTTATGCCATTGCGGCACGACTTGACCACGGTCCCGGTGCAGGGAATAATTGCACGATTTTGTAGGTAGTTAGGGACTGAATCCTGTATGTGAAACTTTTTACAATTGTCCACTTTTGTTTTGACCTACTGAAGCGATGCATCCGTGGAACACTCCAACATCATGGCCTGCTCCACCACAGCCTTCGAACCCATCTTCGACGTGGCCGCAATCGACACCGAGTGCACATTTATTTGGACATCCCTCGGCTTTGCATCCTACATGGTCATCCTCCGCTTCGCTCATGCCGTCTACATCCGCCCCAACATCGTTGCCGTTCACCTCATTGACTTCGGCTCCTCATGCAGTACCAGGTCCACAACTTGTACCCACCATGCCTTCACCTTTGGCTCCTGAACCAACTATGGTACACACCGCTCCGTCGACTTTTCCATCTCCTATGGCACCTACCGCTCCACCCGCGTGGCCTTCCACTTCGGCTCCATCCCCTACATCGACTACACCACCTACATCGACTATGACACCGACTCCTTTGCCCAGTTCTCCATACCCACCTCACCACATTCAACCTCCATTACAGATGGACGCATCGACGATCCCTCCAAATGAGCCTTCACCACGGCCCCCAGCAGTCAAAGCAGCTCCCAGGCATCGCTCTGACAAAAGACCGGATCGACCGCGCAGACCAGCTCCGAAAACCCCTCCTCACGCTACACCATCGACACCTCAGACAGCACCGACTTCATCCGTTCCACCTGAACTTGCATCCCTGGGTTCCACCGCACAACAACTGGCCGAATCTGTTCGACTTATCCAAGCTCAGCAACTATTACTCATGGATTCTCAACGGGCACACGAACAACGTCAACTCCTTCTTCAACAAGATGAACATCCACCGAATCCTACACCACAGATACCGCCACCTACACCTACACCACCACTGATCGCCACGCCTCCACCTGCACCAAAGGCCAGACCCACCGAACCGGACGTTCAGGACCATCGCATTGTCCCAGCTCCAACCATCGCTCCTCCTCACCAACCACACGGTCCACCACCACCAACACGCCGACCACGATCCCGAACTCCAAGATCACGTTCCCATCGACCTTCTGTACATTCCTATCGCCTTCGCCATTCTCCTCCACGTACAGAGCGACCTCGTTCTCCTCTCCCTCGTCATCGATCATCTACGAAACCCGACAAGAGCCGCAGAACACCATCTCCATACAGACGACGCTCACCACCACGACGCCGCTCTCCTGTGGTCCCTCGACGTCACCGCTCCCATCCACGCCCACGCTCCGCGACACCACGTCACCGATCCCGAGGCCGTGAAGTCATACTTCGACCTGCTGCAAACCCATCCAATCCGAACTACATTCCTACTCCTGATGCTGATGACACCTGGGGTACATGGAACGAAAGCCACTACAACGACGCCTACGACCACCACACTGCTCGACCCAATTCTCCTACTGATCCACCACCATCGGAACCACAAACCAACCCACCAACCCACACTTCAGCACCACTCGGCGCGGTGTCCTTCCGAGTTCCGGACGGCGACAGTGAAAATTCTGAGGTTGCTGATACCATTTCGCTCACCAAGTTTGACACGAATGACATCGACCTCGATGAAATGGTGGCGGCGGCCAATGACCCCCATAGAGTTCGATGCCTGACCGAGCTTGGCCCCGATCATGTTGTTCCTCTACGCCAATCATTGACCCCGGCTATCTTGCAGCTCTTCAACCAGTTTGTGGACGCGATGTTCGAACAGTTGGCTAAACCATACCGCACCGTCAACAACCATCGTATTTGGATCAAAGCCAGCCAAGCCACCGTCAGGAATATTGCCAGGGCCTTTGCACAATCCGACTTACTGGACATCGAACTTGCAAAGCAAACACAAGCCTTCTATATTGAACCAGAGAACTTGTTGACCATCACGGTTCCCACAGGATTGAAGAAGAAACCAATCTACCGTGGCGAACACATGGGCACCTACCTGATCTACCACAAGACAAGTTGGGAATCAGTTGCCAAAATTCTTGCTGAAGACTGCATCCGCCCGGCAACTTGGACAAAAAACGAAGCCGGTATACCGACCCAATACCCGTGTTACGGGTTCTTCGGAATGTCCTCTGAGATCGCAGACACCGACAACCTACCCGGCTATGCTGTCAGGATTTGTACCTCTCAGCTTTACAAAATAGGCAAAGGACAAAACCCATCAGGCCTGCTGGCCATATGCCACTCACCCAAATGCATCCGTGCCCTAGCTGGAGGAAATGACCAAATCCAACGCTTGTGCAACCTTGCGGGCATCGCCAAGGGCAAAGACAATGCAACGGCTATGAACTCAAGCGCTGCATCTATATGCTACGTCGCCTCCACTCACCAGGTTTTCCCGGGCTTGATCACACACCAGACTGCGGAGACCAATGCACCTTCGGAACCTCCTGATGATTCTGCACGTCCAGTACGACCTGACCCTTCTGCCGACGCCCCAGAACCTTCGGAGCCGGCCCCGGACGACTCTCACAATACACCGAGCCGCCGCGAGACTGCTACCTCTGGCTCCCGGGACTATGCTCGCCGATCTTGGCATGACAATGCTGCTTGGGACAATTCCACCTACAGCCGCCGAGATCGCCGATCCTCATATTATGACGACCATTCTCGCGACCAGCACCATGAAGGCCGACCTCGTTCTCGACATTCGACCCACCACTCCAAATCTCGTTGGTGAATTCTTTACCCTTGAGGAGTACCAGAACAAGTATCGACTATTCTACGTCGGCGATCCAGTGAGCCTAGTGGCCCTGCCCGATTATTTTGGAGTAACAATGCTTCTCCCGACATTCGGTACTGCTGCCACTTCTTCCTCAAAAGGTTTGTGACTCGCTGCATGCTCATATTGTGGATCCTTGCGCAAGATTCGTTTTCACCTTATGTTTCACACACTGGAACCTCGTATTATGTTTCACTTTTTCACTCGCACACTATCCTTGTCTCACCCTGACATTTCTCGCAGCTTTCATTCGGCAGTTCGAGCGCATTTTGACCTATTGTCTCGTGACCCTCTCTACCTCATGGCGTCCCAGGACCTGATCTCCCAATACAGCGCGGATATGAATGGAATTCCTCCTTCCCAGCCGGATCGCTCGCGCACACCACCTCGTCATCCACATGGTTGGCACCAAGCAGTACCGGCGTTCCGTGGCCCGATGCACTATGCCATGACGACCCATCGACCCTTTTGGAACCCATCCGGAATACCGCCTCCACCGCCTACGTCTCCATCGTTCCCAACACGCCCACCATGGACTTCGCCTACGGCACCTTTTCCGCCCACGCCGCCTCCGAGCTCACAGACACCCCCCAACAACGCCAGTTTTGCACCTCAACGTCACCCTTTTACACCGAGATCACCGAGACCTATGTCATCCCCAGGAGCAAGTTCTTCTGTCAACGAAGGATATACATGCAGACCAATTGAAATCCCACCAGTTGAGAATTGGAAACCTGATGTCGACTTCCACGACTCCAACAAGATCAATGGTTTGGACTTCCCTTCTAGAATCCGACAGAGCAGATTTTCAAGCTACAAGGACATTGAAGGGATGGATCCTTTACAAGTCCCACTCTGGAAGTTCTTGTACCAGGGCTTACACAATACTTGGCTTCGCCGAGTTGCATACGGAAGAGAAACCTTCGTCCTTCCTTTTGACAACATAGGCACTACAGTATTTGTGGCCGAATTGGTGTCACAACTACGCACTCGCAATGTAGACTTGGACAAACTCGCTACATTCCGAGCTCGTTCAGCAGGCCAATGTCTCAACCAAAAGGAGGCCACCCAAAACATGGCCAAAGATGTTGCTCAACTTCTCCAATCTTGGCTCCCGACTCAACCTTCTGCTGACGTGGCCAGCCAACAACGCATTCTTGAACTGGAGGCAGAACTGGCCAAGGTCAAATCGGCCGCTACTACCTCACCAGCTACTGCACCTCCGGGCTCCACTCCAGCCACGACACCGATTGGACGTGCACTTCAAGGACAACCTGCCGCGTCTACGACCTTTGAACCCTCAACTCTGCTTATTTCTCCGGGCTCCGTGAACACTTGGCTCGTTGACAACCAACCCACATCATTGTCGGACACTCAATACACCAAGTGGTTGAAAGCTTTGAAGCTACCACAGCCCAAACAGGACATCCTGGAGAAGAACTTGGAAAAGGTCAATGAATGGTGGCAAAACCAACCCGATGATGCTTCGAAAACTATCCAACGCGCAAGCGTGGCTATGGGTATCGACCCTTGCAAACACAAGGGGGCCTCCACGGATGAAGTAGTCCTCAAGGTCATGACGGTGGCGTTATTGATGCAATCCTGACTAGCAGCATATTTGAAAGCACCTGGCTCAAAAGCAGCCAACATTATGCGAACTTTGGCCGTGGCTCATTCCTGTATTCTTGTTCTCGCACTATTGACTCCTTTCACGTTGTCCCCTTCTGTTGATGTCTTTTTTGCTTTTCGGATGCTTCAAACAGTATTGATGGGCCAATATGTATTGTTACATCCACGGGCCAATCCGAAACTCCAAGCCTTGCTAAAAGGCACTCCGATGCAGAGTATTTTCTTTTGCAGATCCTGGGATGACTTGTCTGTCGCTCTCCAATGTTTCAAGCATCCCCAGGCGGTGTATATTCGTTTCTGCCACATTGCGAATTTTCAACCTAAGTTTTACATTGGCTCCACGTCCTCATTTGTTTTAGACCGCGAACACTCTCGCTATCGGAAATTTCTGCAAGTGCAACAACATAAATTCGTGCTGGCCGAAGTAGCCCTACGGTTTTGGTGTAGATTTGACAATTTCTGGCTGTGGTCTGTTTTCCCGATCTACACCAATAAATCCAACTTTTGGGCCTTGGAACAGGCCTTAATTCAACTGTGGCAACCTCGATTGAACACTCCGTTCATTTACCAGTTTTTCAACTGCCGAAAGGGACTCATTGCACGTACCAAATTTTCTGCCTCTCGGCAATTTGGAACATTCTCCTTGTGGCGGAAGCTTCGTTGGCGATCTACACCCCATCATGTTCGACACGCTCTTCACAGTCCTCTCTTTCATCGACGAGTACAACTCTGGGAGATTATCCAGGATTTGGGCAGTAACTCCGTTCGACGCTTCCACATGGAGAAGAGATTACGATCCAACGAAATTGGAGTTCAAGGCTGCTATTTTATTCGACGTCTTGCCAACAACCTCGGAGAACCCCAAAGGTCGTACGCCGTCAATGCCGTTGACCGAGCTTTGACCTTCTGGAAAGCCAAACGAGTCAGAAAACCGGTTCCTCTTCGTGCGCCTTGGCTACTATGCCCCAATTGGACTCGGGATCTTCGACGCCTACTCACCTCCCACTTTCATCAAACCCGACACTACAACACCACATTGCAGACTCCTTCCACGGCGATTGTCTTCACAAAGTTCCCCTCGGTGATGGATAGCTTGTGCAATCACAAAGAAGCCGCTACCAAATGGGCTGACGGCGAAACCCCAAAGTGTGCCTGTGATGCCTTGCGACCTCATGCTCTTCGTGGTCTCCCACCCGATCAACACCTGGTCCTCGACGGCGACAACCTACATTTTGATGATGGCCCACACACATCCATTGCGACTGGTTCGCTTCAAAACAAAATCTTCCCACCTTCCAAAGAAATCCAGACATCGCTTCGCCTGGCTTTGCGGACATGGACTACCCGACACTCACTCCCTTCCTTACAAAAGCCCCATATTGATGAGCTTTGGCATCGTTCTATTCAATCCCACTACCACACACTCAACAACCACATCACTCACAAAGACATTAGCCGTTTCAAACGTCTTTTTCCAGAAGCCGTCTTCCACAACGAGGACAAACGAGCCACATCCCTACGAATCTACTGCCCCGTGCTCTACTTCCAGTGCCTCACTACCACCTTTGCCGACCCGTTGGTATTTCGCAAATTGGAGCAAAGCCCGAGCGACATCATCGAGCGGACCATCGCCGAGATCAATCGCCATTTTGGCAATTCATACCCATGGGCACTTGGTGCTGGACGAGATCTGCCGAACGCCTATGTTCTACCCAAAAGGAAAAAACAGTTCAAGGCGGGACGACCTATTGTCAGCTTCTTCACGGCACCTTTCCGACCTATGTTGAACTGCACCGCCAAGCTGATTTACAACCTTCTACCTCAAGCGTTTCCCCACAACCTGGCCAGGGGTGATGTATTCGATCTCATCAAGCTCCTCAAGGACACTGACTTTGATTTGCTCCCCACTCCACGAATACACAACCAAGATCTTGCGGGCTTTTTCACAAGCATTGACACGGACCGCTTCATCGCGAGCTGGCGACTGACCCTGCAGTTCCTCTCGCCCCTCATGAATACCGCCCCCGATGAAATCATCTCCGTGAAGGCAACTCCGGGCAACAACACAGGGGACGTAGTAAAAGGCCGCACATGCCGTACACTCAATGTGACCAGGAAGATCTTCATTCGAGACATTGAACGCATCATCCTTATGTCCTTGAAGATGACTCAATTCTCCATCGGCACTAGGGTTTTTGAACAAATCCGAGGATCCCCTATGGGCTCCCCACTGAGTCCAGCTTTGTGCATGATGGTTGTCGCACTGTCCGAAGAAATCTGGTACAAAACTTACCGTACCACCCTTAGCAACATGGATCTTACAGCTCGCCTCCTTCGCTATGTGGACAACAGATTGTGCTTGTCGGACCCCAGCTGGGACTACGAAATTTGCTGCGCCAATTTCCTCCACCCGGAGTTCTACGGCCATCCTATCATTTTGGAAACTGAACCGGACCAGGAGTTCTTGGGCTTTTGCATTGAGTTCGAGCCTTTTGCCCTCCGCTACAGCCCTCCACGCGACCTCAACCAGGTCATGGCGCCATTCTCCGCATCACCTTTGGCCGTCCAACTTTCAGGCTTTGTTTCACGATTATTTCTGGTCGCCAAATGTGCGCACCCCACACATGAACGGACACGAGGTTTTGCCGCATTGCATCGTTTGTACAGATCAGCCGGTTTCGCCGAGTCCGATCTCTTCGCTGCTGCCAAGCCGATTCGTCAATATTTACACGTTTCCTTATTGTGGTAAAATCCTGACTGTCTTGCCGCTGACGCTTACGTTTCACTGCTCACACCTTGCTGAAAGTCTCACCCCTTTGGACCTTATTTGCATCTATTGGATCACGGAACAGTGCTTTTCCAGCAGGCTTACCCTCAAACTCGGCTCCATTTACCTGTTGGCCCATACTCGACGCATTGTCATGGCTTCCTCGTCTCCTACGACGTCAATTCCGATCCAAGAACCAGTGTTTCTTCAATTTCTTCATGATGTTCACCATGCTTACCTTCTACTACATCGAGCAATGGCGCTACTACCACCCACTCTCATTCCCAACATTGAACCTACTCCTCTTCCCAGTACAGACGTATGGAATCAACCTGATGGCCTACGACCACACTATTCGGACCAGACCAATGCCTTCATTGACAATGCCCTCATCCCATCGCCGGATCTGGAAGAAGAAGAGACACTTATGGATGAACTGGTGGAAACCCATCTTCCCGAGCCGCACCAACATGTTGCTGCTCCGCCTCCTGATGTTTTACCTGCACCTTCGAAGCTTTCTACTAGAACACCATCACCGCCAAGTCGCAAACAGAAAGCCAAATCCGCTCCAAAGGCTCCTGCCAAGCGTCGTCGCCGCCGTGACCAATCCCGATCCCGCTCCTCGAGCCCATTGTCACTCTGGACCTCTGAAGACAAACAGAAACTACGCACTCTGAAGGTTGACGAAAAATCTCGATTTTCATGGAAGGTGATCTCGACCAAGATGGGCAAGTCTGAAGAAGATGTTCGCTCTATGTGGAATAAGATCAAAGACCAACTTGGCTGACCATTGACATATGCGAATCACAAGGAAAAGGTACGTTGCGGTACGGTATTACTGTTTCACCAACCCGTTGGCCTTCATTTTGGGAATTTTCTTCTTGTTTATCTTCAGAACCATGGACGCTGTTGTCCCATTGAATTCTGACACGTCGTATCACACAACCCGCCAGCCATTTATTATGTCTCTCCGCGTTCACCTGGACCGCTATTGCCAACAGCGAGCTATGTCCCACGAGAGGATCTCACCTACACGACGCTCACGCTCTCCAACCAGGACGTCATCTTCCGCTATGGGCTCTACGTCATTCCGGCACCCACCCAACCGGTCTTCGCCTCCGACACCTCACCGACCGGTTATTTTCCAGTTGGACCTGAAGCCAATGCAACAACTGGCCGTACGCAACCCTTATTACAACATCTTGACCCCCAATGTCGCGGGCAACCTTCCTACGGCCACCTATGACAGCTTGTTCCAGACGTTCAAGGTCATCTACCCGGACTATGCTCGCAGTCATTTCGTTTCCGACCTCAAAACCGTAGTCACCGACACACTGCTACAACGCTGGTCCATACACCTACCAGCGTCGGAGTTCTACATGATGATTGACACCGATCAAGGAGCTCAGATGCTTGACGACCTTCCTCATTCTCTTCTGGATGTTTTGAATTGGTTCTACCCGAGATGGAAAACTCATCAACATCTCGATGCCTTCACGACCCGCGAGTGTTCTCCGTTGCTGCTGACACCACATCCAGATGCACAAGACACTGGCTTTGCTGTACATGTTCAAGTGATTCCCCGTGGACATCCATTCGTCACGGCCACCCGATACACTAAAGCCGCTGAGTGATTAGTTGTCTTGATGGATCTTGACACGGCTCACGTCTATGAGGAAAAAGACCAACATTCGTTGTGATGTCCACCACCCCGGTTCTGATTTTCCCTTGTGTCATCCTTTTCTCGTTTTCCAGTGGGTGATATTCGTTATTTATTCCTTCATCATTGACCTTCCCCACGGCCTTTTGGCTTCAGTTTAGTATTTCCCGCTATCATATTCTTTTGATCGTACATGATGACCTCCAACACGGATGATCCTGCTCGATTGGTCTCGCACGGTTTACCACCTACATCCATACATGGCCTTGCCTCACACTTGCCACCGGATGATCCCCCCTCGGCATCCTATATTCCTCGTGCAGCGAGAATGATTCCGACCTCTACCACTGTCCACTCCGTCTTCATCAAGAAGCTGAGCTATCCTTTGTCTAACCGTTCAGATGAACTTTGGATCGTGGAAAGGACACTTGATGGTCTTGAAACGTGGAAACCAGTGGAAACATTCCTGGAGAACATGCACCTCACCAACGACCAGGCAACCTTGCGCACTACAGCTAACCATTGGCGCAGATAATATGATGTACCAATTCAACCATCATCCTCCTCCCCTACGGCAACTACTGTTCCCGTTTTACCACACCCTGAACACTCCAACGTCCATGTCTCACAGCCGTACGAAGCGATACCGGACCACCTCCATATTTTACAGTCATGCTGGGGACGCTCCGCCCAACACCATTCTAAAGGAACCACTACCTCTTTATATTGGCCACCTTGGCGGTCTACACCACCGTCCTCCCCACCGGCAACACTACACCGTACTGTATATCTCACTCGCCCCGCTGTCCCTCCTCAACAAGTACATGGTCCGTTGGATGCGAACGATATTGACCCGATGGATATGTCGGATTCAAGTGTGTAATATCCCACATTCTTTGTCGGCGGAAAAAAGACCTGTGATTCATCGTCTCTTTGTGTGACCATTTACTAGGTACACCGTTTCTCTTTTATTTCTAACACTTTGTGCTTGTTCCTGTGGCTATTCCAACCCATTTTGCAGCTTGGGCTTTGCGCTTTATCCTCGATACTTCACATTCGACGCAATGGCTCGTTCTTCTCGACCCAATCCATATCGCGCCACATCTACGATTGAGACACCGCTTGGTACACGAACCGTTGGGTGGATTGCTGGACATCAAGGCCTCCCTGGTGATGCGAACCCTCCTCCAAACAGACCTGTCCTTATCTTGGTTGACTTCTCTCCCTTACAGGCATTGACTCACCGAAGCGAACCTGACCGTGAACACTACATGGCTCTGGTGAACTCCAATTTTAGACATGTCAGTGGCTTTGAACTTGCAGCTTTGTTTACCTGGTCACGTCAGATGGAACCAGTTGAAGCCGGCCTCATCCCAATTGCCGAACTCCGCTTTTGTATCTCCAAAAGATTGAGGTCCCAATGGGACATCCAAATTGACCCCTCGAACCTGGAGTTTCGCTTTTGCGACTTGGACGGTGATACATTCCAAGTTTCCAATGATATGACGGTCTTGCAGCTTTTGGAGGCATACCGACCTGAGTGGCGACTTCGGCAGTACAATTCCCGCGAATCCTCTTTCCTCATCCCGGGTACCAGACAGCCTTTCGTACTACGCTCGCAATGCTACAAAATTAGCTCCGGTGTGATCCTGCCCTGATGCGCTAGCCGGCCAAAAAAGACCATGCTACAGGGTTTTCAATTCCTCCTTGACACCCCACTAACACAAAGGATTTTTCGATTTCTATTTTATTTGACCTGGAGCTGTGGCTTCTCCTCGCAATTGACCCACTTGATTGAGGACTGGATTTCACTTTTATCATTTTTGTGAATTTTATCAATTTCGTGATTGGCTTTCTTCTGCAATTCTTGATGCTTCAGCCGTTGTTGCACTATTTCTCGTATTTGTGACAGTTTCACCCATGGAACACAAACGAGACGCGACCGTGGCGGGCTTGTCTTTGCCTGCGAACCCTACTCGTGGACTCGCTCCTACCGACCCAGTTCAAGTACCAGACGCCTCGACTTCTGCACTATGTCACTCAGGAGCTCCCGACACTACGACCAACCCTACTCCGGCACCTTTGGTAACTGACAGTACGGCACCTGCTACGGGTACCCTGGCCCATTCTGATACATATTCAGGACCAGCACCTCCTGGCGTTCCATTTCCGACAGAGTCAAGTTCTACACACAACTACCTCCATCGTGCTCAGTTCTCTTCTCGCGTGGTTCACCAGATCCAATTCAAGGTCATTACCCACTCCAACAACACCAGGGAGCTATTCATTGAAGAAATTCCTTTGTTAAGGCATTCCCGATGTCGTGACCCTGAACACTATTTCTATGGTCTCTCCGGCAACTGGGAGTGGTCCCTGCGCACAGCGGACTATTGGCGACATCATTTTGAGATTCCCCTTGTACATGGACACCATCCTTTTCACAATGTGCCCATTGAGACGACATCTCCTGGAGATGAACCAAGGCTGACCACCCGGATCCATGAATTAGCCAAAGATCTATCTGACACCTTGAAGGCTGCTACGGCATCGGGGGAATTTGATCAGACTTGGGCGATGGTTGAACGCATGAGCTTCCACGATGCTATGGAAGTCCTTCTACAAGCTCCGAATTCCTCTTCTGACTGAAGTGACCGCCCTTTTGTACATTAGGTTATTACAGGTTCACTTTCACTGGTGTCTTGCCGATTCCGCCAGCGAAGTTCTTCCAAAAAACCGACCTCGCTACATGCGAGGTGTGTGTGTGTACCATCTGAACAGATGTAAAACTTCTGATTGGTTTTCACTAATTTGCAGGGGGCACCTGGAGCATGGATAGGTCAGGTGCCAACGAAGACACCTATCCAATGCTTGTGATATCACGGCTGATCACCGTGACGTACCTGCCAATTTACTGAAATGGGAAGAGGCTCAACCCAAGAACCTCCACGTCGTCCATTTGAAATTTCAATTTACTGCACTGTTGACGCAATCTGGAATCAATTTTGACATTTACATGCATCAGAACCTTCCTCAGTTTTTCGCCGAAACCATATCGCCGACAGTATTATGTTTTTTGACTTATTTTCGCCGAGATCCTGTCGCCGACGAACTATGGGTTATTTTGGGAAACAATCGCCGAAACATTATTTTGGATTTCAACATGCTGGTCAAAAAAACTCTATGGAATCTGGTTATGACTACGTTTGACAATTTCGGATGCCCTACATCGTTTGCGAGAAGTACCTCATGTGGCTCTTTTATTCATCTAATAATCTAGGCTGGTTTGCATGTTTCAGGATTCAGTTCCTGCCGGATCATATAATGATCCATTCTTGTCTAGTGTGTGTGTTTGTGTGTGTGTATGTATGTGGCATGAAAAGCATGTAAGGTGTCCGGCAAAATCGCTGACGTTCTAGCAGCCGTGATGTGTCAGTTTGCGGGTCACGTGCAGTCTTGGGAGTGTCTCTCAAGAGTGTGTCCCACACGGAATGTCCCACCACAGTGTCTCATAAAAGCGCAGACTCTGCCAAAATAATGTCTCACCAGGCTGTCTCAAAAGTGTTCCACAAAAGTGCCTTGCAAATTGTGCCACAACATTCCCACAAGACATCACAAGACTGTTCTGCCCACAAGACTGTTCTGCCGGAGTGTTCCACAACTGTGTATGTGCGCGCGCCAAAAGAGCGTTCTGCTAAAATCTGCCGCAAGAGTATCCCACAAATGTGTCTCCCAAGAATTATTGTCAAGAGTGTCTTACAGGAGTGGCATCGCCTCTCCTGACAACATGCTTGTCCTCATGTCCTTCTTTCGGTTTTCATTGCATCTGGGTCCGTGGTTTCAATCCTATTTGTTTCGACCAATGCTTTATTGCATTTGGACTTCACGTACATGAGAATTTGCTGCCTAGTTTTATTTAAGCGCTTACGCGCGACAGCCGGCCAGGGGCCCAACTATGTAGGCCCATTGTGTGGCTATGTTGGCCTATGTTGGCGTATGTTGGCCTATCTTGCGGGCAATGTGGGCCCATCTTGTGGCTATGTTGGCCTATGTTGGCCTCATGTTGACCCATGTTGAGCCAAAAGATCCGAAAAATGGGAACAGCAAAAAAAACACTCTAAAACGCAGGATATCTTGATGGTCGGCGGCCTATCTTGGGGCTATATGGGCCCATCTTGGGGCTATGTTGGCCTATCTTGAGGGCAATGTGGGCCCATCTTGGGGCAATGTTGGCCCATCTTGGGGCTATGTTGGCCCATCTTGGGGCTATGTTGGCCCAGCTTGGGGCTATGTTGGTCCCTCTTGGGGGCTATGTTGGCCCATCTTGGGGCTATGTTGGCCCATCTTGAGGCCTATGTTGGCCCATGTTGACCCATCTTAAACCACAAGATCCGAAAAAGTGCCAAAAACGGGAAGAGCACAAAACACCGTAAAACGCGACAGTTTTTGGCGGGCAAAGGTGTCTCCGGCAGGGGCGGCGGCCCCTCTCTCCTACGGAGAGGAGAGAACTGCCGTACGGCAAGGACACGGCCAGGGGGCCCCTGGCCGGATTTAAGCGCTTACGCGCGACAGCCGGCCAGGGGCCCAACTATGTAGGCCCATTGTGTGGCTATGTTGGCCTATGTTGGCGTATGTTGGCCTATCTTGCGGGCAATGTGGGCCCATCTTGTGGCTATGTTGGCCTATGTTGGCCTCACGTTGACCCATGCTGAGCCAAAAGATCCGAAAAATGGGAACAGCAAAAAAAACACTGTAAAACGCAGGATATTTTGATGGTCGGCGGCCTATCTTGGGGCTATGTGGGCCCATCTTGGGGCTATGTTGGCCGATCTTGGGGCTATGTTGGCCCATCTTGAGGCCTATGTTGGCCCATCTTGGGGCTATGTTGGCTCATCTTGGGGCTAGGTTGGCCCATCTTGGGGCTACCTTGGCCCATCTTGGGGCTATGTTGGCCCATCTTGAGGCCTATGTTGGCCCATCTTGAGGCCTATGTTGGCCCAGGTTGACCCATCTTGAGCCACAAGATCCGGAAACGGCGAAAAAATGCGACGAGCACAAAACACCGTAAAACGCGGGAGTTTTTGGCGACACGCGGTGGTCGGCGGCTGGGGCGGCGGCCCCTCTCTCCTACGGAGAGGAGAGAAACGCCGTACGGCTATGCCACGGCCAGGGGGCCCCTGGCCGGATTAAGGGGCTACGCCCCCTGCCGCCGACCCCTGGGAGAGAGGGGGAGCTGACACATACGTCACTTCCCGAACCTACAAGAAAACTATATGGGTACGAGTCAAAATACAAGGTATGGATCAAGGCGCCAAAGCTACACACGATCCATACCCCCCGATCCATACTTTGATCCATACCCTTGATCCATACCCCAGATCCATGCCCCTTTCTCGTTGAAGAAAGACTGATGCTGGCCGTAACGATGCTTTTTATCCTAATATATACTGCTTCTGGTCGTCGTACTGCTACTCCCATCGCTACTACCGTTGCTTTTACTGCTGCCTCCACTGCCTCCGCTGCTGCTGCCGCCGCCACTACTAGTGATTATCCTCCCAGGAGCTGCTGCCACTGCTTCTGCTGGTCCTGCTCTCGCTGCTGGTGCTGGCTCACGTTCTCCGTGTGCTTCGGTAGTTGGACAACTGTAACTAGTTGACTAGCTACTCGCAATATTGCAAGTGCAGCTTGGAGGCTTGTAAGACCGGTTCTACTTCCACTAGGTGCTTATTGTACTTCTAGTGGTGCTATGACTACAACTCCTTCTGTTTCTACTTTGCCTGGCACGTGTACTTTGCCGCCACGTCGTGGGAAATATCCGGTGTCCCGGACGCAAACGTCTACCCAGTTGTGACCTGTAGACGCGTGTGGTACTTGGACCGGCAACGTCGAAGCCCCAAGCTCCGTGTCTCACGCACGCAATTCCCGCTGGCGCCGCAGTTTGCTATCACAGCGCATGTCGCACAAGGCCAAACCATCAAGGAAGGCGTGACGACAGATCTTTGCATAGGGCCAAGGGGAAATCCATTTACCGTCTACGTCGCCGTTACCCGCGTGCAAGGCCGTGAGAAGCTCCTGATCTTTCGACCTTTTGACGCCGCTCCATTCCAGAAAGGTATTGGTTTAGGGCGGGACCTGCTGCTCCGACATCTTCGCAGGGAACCGATCAATTGGCAGGACTTGCTGGCCAAATATTGTGAAGAACGCGCGTGTTCAACCTGCGCAGAGCGCAAGCCATCTACAGCTTTCACCGCTGGCCAGTGGAAGCGCGACGACACAGATCGCGTTTGTCGCGAATGCACAAGACATTATGCAGATGCTGGAACCCCGTGGCAATGCAACGTGTGCAAGCTGTGGCATGTCGAGGCCAATTTTCCGGAAAAGCATCGCCAACGGCAATGTAGTTTTTTCCGTGTGTGTTTGACATGCGAAGTCAAGAAACCATGTTTCAAATGTGGGGTTCCCAAGCCACAAAAGGACTATGGCCCTGCCGCCTGGAAAGCTCGCCATGCTGACCGACGCTGTTGCCGCGACTGCGTCCTGAAGCTGCGGGGGTATTGGTCCTGCGCCGAATGCTCAGAGCGAAAACCACATGCAGAGTTTAGTGCTTGGCAAGAAAGCCGCGATTACAATCAAGATGGCACGCAACGTTGCAAGACGTGCATCAGCTTAGCCTTGGTGTGTCAAATTGCGCGTCGCGCGAACCAACGGTTGACACCATTGCGGCGGCGCGAGAAAAGCCGACGGCAACAAGCCATCATAGACGAAGTGCGTCAAGAAATTCTGGCAAGGACCAAGGTGGGTGGGGAGAGGGGGGGGAAAACCGACTATGGTTGCCTCACCCCAGAAGTGGCAAATGCAAAAAAGCGAGCTGGGGGGCCAGTATGGGTGTGCGCAGGCGGGGTGGGGGGGGGTTTGGTTTTCCAAGTGAGTTCCTGAGAGGGTGGTGTCGTGGGGGCCCCTTGGCAAGACGGGGTGCCCGCCAGCCAGGACGAACCGTGCCCGCCAGAGCCGGATGTGACAACGAAGAACGGCAAACAGATGCGCGGGTACCAATGTCCATTCTGCCAGCAACATGTGAACAGCACTATCGAAACTGGGCAAATTGATCATCGGTATGCGTGCGGGAATAAGTTCCGTGTCGCTGGCGGCAATGTCACCGGCCGCATTCACAAGCACGCATGCCCAACCTGCGGAACAATTGTTCACTCAGAAAAGGCAGAGGGCCGAATCAAAGCCACGCACACAAACAATGCTGGACGCACCTGCCGCCGGGAAAGGTGGACCGTCACGGCACCGCTGCACCAATAACACTGCCAGCCCCCAACTGACGTGTGACCTCTTGCAGCTGGCTTTCGTCTTGCATAGCTCCGGTCCAAGGACCCTCTCGCAGGGCCAAAACACCAAAACACCATGGCAGTGAAGGACGGATCGGGCCCGCGAAGTGCAGTGAAGGACGGACCGGGCCTGCGGCCCGTAGCCCAAACTGCCAAACGTCACTTTCTGAATCTGCTTAGAAACTAGCTTCAAACCTTGCTTTTTCTAGCTCCAAGCCTTGACTTTGCCTGCCAACTTTCACATCCTGCACAGCTCCGGGCCAAGGACCCCCTCGCAGGGCCAAAACACCATGGCAGTGAAGGACGGACCGGGCCTGCGGCCCGTAGCCCAAACTGCCAAACGTCACTTTCTGAATTGCCTAGAAACTAGCTTCAAACCTTGCTTTTTCTAGCTCCAAGCCTTGACTTTGCGGGCCAAACGTCACTTTCTGAACCGACTAGAAACTAGCTCCAAGCCTTGACTTTGCCTGCCAGCTTTCATCCTGCACAGCTCCGGGCCAAGGACCCCCTCGCAGGGCCAAAACACCATGGCAATGAAGGACGGACCGGGTGCGGCCCGTAGCCCAAACTGCCAAACGTCACTTTCTGAACTGCCTAGAAACTAGCTTCAAACCCGGCTTTTTCTAGCTCCAAGCCTTGACTTTGCCTGCCAACTTTCACATCCTGCGCAGCTCTGGGCCAAGGACCCCCTCGCAGGACCAAAACACCATGGCAGTGAAGGACGGACCGGGCCTGCGGCCCGTAGCCCAAACTGCCAAACGTCACTTTCTGAACCGACTAGAAACTAGCTCCAAGCCTTGACTTTGCCTGCCAGCTTTCATCCTGCACAGCTCTGGGCCAAGGACCCCCTCGCAGGGCCAAAACACCATGGCAGTGAAGGACGGACGGGGCCTGCGGCCCGTAGCCCAAACTGCCAAACGTCACTTTCTGAACTGCCTAGAAACTAGCTTCAAACCTAGCTTTTTCTAGCTCCAAGCCTTGACTTTGCCTGCCAACTTTCACATCCTGCACAGCTCCGGGCCAAGGACCCCCTCGCAGGGCCAAAACACCATGGCAGTGAAGGACGGACCGGGCCTGCGGCCCGTAGCCCAAACTGCCAAACGTCACTTTCTGAATTGCCTAGAAACTAGCTTCAAACTTTGCTTTTTCTAGCTCCAAGCGTTGACTTTGCCTGCCAACTTTCACATCCTGCACAGCACTGGGCCAAGGACCCCCTCGCAGGACCAAAACACCATGGCAGTGAAGGACGGACCGGGCCTGCGCCCCGTAGCCCAAACTGCCAAACGTCACTTTCTGAATTGCCTAGAAACTAGCTTCAAACCTTGCTTTTTCTAGCTCCAAGCCTTGACTTTGCCTGCCAACTTTCACATCCTGCGCAGCTCTGGGGCCAGGACCCCCTCGCAAGGCCAAAACACCATGGCAGTGAAGGACGGACCGGGCCTGCGGCCCGTAGCCCAAACTGCCAAACGTCACTTTTTGAACTGCCTAGAAACTAGCTTCAAACCTGGCTTTTTCTAGCTCCAAGCCTTGACTTTGCCTGCCAGCTTTCATCCTGCACAGCTCCGGGCCAAGGACCCCCTCGCAGGGCCCAAATACAATGGCAGCTGAAGGACGGACCGGCCCCTGCGGCCCGTTAGCCCAAACTGCCAAACGTCACTTCGAATTTTGCGTAGAACCAGCTTCAAACCCTTGCTAATATTTTGCTAGCTCCAGCCTTGACTTTTGCCTGCCAACCTTTCACCTCCTGCACAGCTCTGGGGGGCGGGGGCAAGGACCCCCCCTCGCAGGGCCAAAACCCCATGGCAGTGAAGACGGAAACCTGGCCGCGGCCCGAAGCCAAACTGCCAACGTCACTTTCTGAAGAACCGACTAGAAACTAGCTCCAAGCCTTGACTTTGCCTGCCAGCTTTCATCCTGCACAGCTCTGGGCCAAGGACCCCCTCGCAGGGCCAAAACACCATGGCAGTGAAGGACGGACCGGGCCTGCGGCCCGTAGCCCAAACTGCCAAACGTCACTTTCTGAACCGACTAGAAACTAGCGCCAAGCCTTGACTTTGCCTGCCAGCTTTCATCCTGCACAGCTCTGGGCCAAGGACCCCTCGCAGGGCCAAAACACCATGGCAGTGAAGGACGGACCGGGCCTGCGGCCCGTAGCCCAAACTGCCAAACGTCACTTTCTGAACTGCCTAGAAACTAGCTTCAAACTTTGCTTTTTCTAGCTCCAAGCGTTGATTTTGCCTGCCAACTTTCACATCCTGCACAGCACTGGGCCAGGGACCCCCTCGCAGGACCAAAACACCATGGCAGTGAAGGACGGACCGGGCCTGCGGCCCGTAGCCCAAACTGCCAAACGTCACTTTCTGAATTGCCTAGAAACTAGCTTCAAACCTTGCTTTTTCTAGCTCCAAGCCTTGACTTTGCATGCCAACTTTCACATCCTGCACAGCTCTGGGCCCAGGACCCCCTCGCAAGGCCAAAACACCATGGCAGTGAAGGACGGACCGGGCCTGCGGCCCGTAGCCCAAACTGCCAAACGTCACTTTTTGAACTGCCTAGAAACGAGCTTCAAACCTTGCTTTTTCTAGCTCCAAGCCTTGACTTTGCCTGCCAGCTTTCATCCTGCACAGCACTGGGCCAAGGACCCCCTCGCAGGGCCAAAACACATGGCAGTGAAGGACGGACCGGGCCTGCGGCCCGTAGCCCAAACTGCCAAACGTCACTAACTTTTACTGAACCGACTGAAAACTAGCCTCCAAGCCTCTGACTTGTGCTGCCCAAGCTTTTGCATCGCTGCACAGCTCTGGGCCAAGGACCCCTGTCCGCAGGGCCCAAAACCACCATGGCAGTGAAGGACGGACCGGGCCTGCGGCCCGTAGCCCAAACTGCCAAACTTCACTTTCTTCTGAACTCCTAGAAAACTACTTCACACTTGGGCTTTTTCCTAGCTCCAGCGTTGACTTTGCCTTCCAACTTTCACATCCTGCACAGCTTCTGGGCCAAGGTACCCCCCGCCGGCCCCACCCCTCGCAGGACCAAAACACCATGGCAGTGAAGGACGGACCGGGCCTGCGGCCCCTACCCCAAACTGCCAAACGTCACTTTCTGAACTGCCTAGAAACTAGCTTCAAACTTTCCTTTTTCTGCTCCAAGCCTTGACTTTGCCTGCCAACTTTCACATCCTGCACAGCTCTGGGCCCAGGACCCCCTCGCAAGGCCAAAACACCATGGCAGTGAAGGACGGACCGGGCCTGCGGCCCGTAGCCCAAACTGCCAAACGTCACTTTTTGAACTGCCTAGAAACGAGCTTCAAACCTTGCTTTTTCTAGCTCCAAGCCTTGACTTTGCCTGCCAGCTTTCATCCTGCACAGCACTGGGCCAAGGACCCCCTCGCAGGGCCAAAACACATGGCAGTGAAGGACGGACCGGGCCTGCGGCCCGTAGCCCAAACTGCCAAACGTCACTTTCTGAATTGCCTAGAAACTAGCTTCAAACTTTGCTTTTTCTAGCTCCAAGCCTTGACTTTGCCTGCCAACTTTCACATCCTGCACAGCTCTGGGCCCAGGACCCCCTCGCAAGGCCAAAACACCATGGCAGTGAAGGACGGACCGGGCCTGCGGCCCCTACCCCAAACTGCCAAACGTCACTTTTTGAACTGCCTAGAAACTAGCTTCAAACCTTGCCTTTTCTAGCTCCAAGCCTTGCCTGCCAGCTTTCATCCTGCACAGCTCCGGGCCAAGGACCCCCTCGCAGGGCCAAAATACATGGCAGTGAAGGACGGACCGGGCCTGCGGCCCGTAGCCCAAACTGCCAAACGTCACTTTCTGAACTGCGTAGAAACCAGCTTCAAACCTTGCTTTTTCTAGCTCCAAGCCTTGACTTTGCCTGCCAACTTTCACATCCTGCACAGCTCTGGGCCAAGGACCCCCTCGCAGGGCCAAAACACCATGGCAGTGAAGGACGGACCGGGCCTGCGGCCCGTAGCCCAAACTGCCAAACGTTACTTTCTGAACTGCCTAGAAACTAGCTCCAAACTTCGACTTTGCCCGCCCTTTGGCTCTGCCACCTGCCAGCTTGCCCGTGTCCTCTCGCAGCTGGCGCGCGTCCTGCACAGGTTCGGTCAAAGGACCCCTCCGCAGGGCCCAAACACCATGGCACTGAAGGACGGATTGGGCCCGCAGCCGGCAGCCCACGGTGCCCACGGTGCCAAACGTTGCCTTCTGAACTGCCTAGAAACGAGCTCCAAACTTAGCTTGCCCGTGTCTTCTTGCAGCTGGCGTGCGTCCTGCACAGGTCCGGCCCCTCCTTTCTCGCTTCCTTTTTTGGGCTTCTTACTCTGCACCTGGCTTCCCTTTCTGTCCCCCCCTCGCTTGCCCCTCACTTGCACTGCACAACACTTGTTGCTTGTAATCTCTTCTCTGACGCGCTCCCCCTGCTGTCGGCAGGGGTCGGCGGATAAAGGCCCTTGTTTTGCCTTAGGAAACCCACTGATTCAGCAAACAAATCCCATCAGAACTTTCCAATGCTTGGAATTCCAGCTGTTGCTGTCATCCAACGAGGTACCGCACAGTGGTGCTTCGCAGCCCTGAAGAGTGCGATTACACGTTTGAACAGTGCAGCTTTTGTTGAAGACTTTCCCACTGCAACAATCTGCAACAACCGTATCTGAATGATTTGACAGAAAGAAACAAATCGTAATACTTTGACATAAGGGATCCCTAGCAGATCTGCGAAATTTACATGTGGCTCTGGTTCGCAATTGTACAATAGAAACATGTAGGAAACCACAAATGCACGCATCATCAAAATGCTCAATGCCAGGATTCCCGTTTGCGAAGCTGAGGGAGGTGCGCACTTTTCTTGGCTGCGTGATCTGTAAGTCAAACGGAGATGATTTGATTCACATTGTAATCTGATAGTCCTGAACGGCTTCATTTCAGGTGACCTGGTGAAGAACGGACCCTCCAAAGAGCTTCGAAAAGCGCGTAAGCCCTGGCCTGATTTCATATGGTTTGGCGCACTTGTATAGGCTTGAATTTGAAACTGTTTCTTGACCATGCAATTCAACCTGCTTTCCCAGAGTTGCAGTGGTACCCACAGGCTTTAAACAAGTTTCTGCTGATGATGACGACGTTTGTGGGGTTGAGCTGTGCTATCATGTTTCACTCCTGACAATTCTTGACAGAACAACTAACTGTGACCAAATGAGCCTGAGTAGAGCTTCTGCTCCGGATTCTTTGAGCATCTTTGAGCTACTTGTGACTTCCCCAATAATTCCCAGTGCCAGGATTGGGCTACATGTTGGCGGCCTTCACCTTGCGGGCCATCCGGTCCATTCAGGTGAGCCACGACCATCTGTAGTGGTTGGAGGGAGATCTTCCTGAATTTTTCGAACCGGTTTTGAAGTGAAACGAGAACGACAGATTTCAAGGGTTTGATAGACGGAAATTTGTTTATTCACAGATCTGCCTGTTTCCCTGACCTTGCAGGTGCTTATCGAAATGGATGCCTTCAATAGGAAGGGTCTACATCTTAACTCGTTGGTTTCTTGAAGTGAAGAGTCACAGCTCTAGCTCAGACTTGAATGAATTGAGCCTAGGTTTGCGTATGGATGTAATTGGTGTGGTACGTGATCCCTTTCCTAGAGGTCAACCATGTCAGCTTATGGGTAGATTCCAAGCTTCCTGTTAGGCTCCAAGTATGCGTTGCAAGTTTGTACTCGCATTGAATTGGTGAAGCTGGTGTGCGGCCCTGGTAGAACAGGAGAGATGAACCCAGTATTTTTTTTTCAGTGATTGTACAAACGTTCAAGCAGTGACATTGAGGAATCTGGTGTGTTCACAGGTGTTTGACATCGACGAAAGCAGCGACATCTTGTTTTGGGAGAAAAGTCTGGTCATTGCAAAGCCTGCTACATTGTTCTGATTGGACAGGGGCTTTTTCTCCAGTAAATCGCATCCAGGCCAAGTAGCAGGCAGTATTCATTCTTAAATTATACATGTGACACGTTTTGGAGATATTCCATTGTAACAAGGTGCTTTATCATGGACGCTCTGGGCTTCTTGTCTCTGTTGAAAATTACTCCTGTGGATTTGCGGTGTGTTTCACTATGTTTCACTCCCCAAACACTGAGGCGCTCAAGATTTTCCTGCGCCTTAAAATGCCTTTCAACTTCTATGTCGACGAGGTGTGGCTGCTTGATGCCACCCTCATCAGCTCATGATGCTCGTGACTCGTGACTCAATGCAAAAGGTGGCCATTGAAGATGCGGAGCCTCCAAAGCTGTTGCCATCCCGTCCTGTGTTTTAAGCTGTTTGGGGTGGCATTGCAATGACAGTGTTGAAAAACAGATACACATTTGGTGTTGGTGCTGCTCAAGAGTGTTGTGCTTTTCTCTTCCTTCTGCATCACTCAATGAGATGAAACGTGATACTGGTGACAAGATGAGACTTTGAAGTCTCAGCCAAAATAGCCCGATCCAGTTTTGCGTAGTCAGCGGAGAAAGCTTTTGAGCCGCTTGTTGGCTTTGCACTGGCTCGAGCTCGCTTTCATCTTGCCCTGCCTTGCACCTCGCGCATCGACAAGCTCCTTGACTCATTTTCTTCAAACATGGCCCTTCCAATGAAGAAGTCCGTGATGAAGTCTGCCATGAAGTCAATGAAGAAGGCGGCAAAGCCAACGTCGATGAAGAAGACTGTGATGAAGAAGAAGGCAGTCAGCAAGATTGCGCGCGGCAAGCGAGCAAAGGCTGCAGTCTTCCTCGGCAGGAAGGAGAAGACTGCATCAGGGCATTCTCGATCTGACCTGATGAAGACCAAGCATGGTCGCATTGTGACCAAAGCAAAGCATGCTCAGGGCAAGAAGGCCTACGCCTACATCTCTGCCTGGACTGAGGCTCTGCAGAAGGCCAGGAAGGAGTTGGGCATCAAGGGATTCTGTGCAGTTAACGGGAAAACTGCTCAGGGCAAGGCCCTTTATGCTAAGACAAAGGCCATCTTCTCTGCCTGAGCAGTACCATGATGTGCCCTGATTGGGGTTGGTGCAGGCATGCTTACGTGGTAGTTCACGGAGCTTTCCTGCATTTGACATTTCGCAATCATCTCAGCATGTATAGCCAATCCTGCTGAGACAATGACCAGATGCCACGCCAAAAGGAAAGTGTTTATCACTATTCACTCTGGTTGTGTTCTTTTGCACAGACGGGATGGGGGACCATCTTGGATGGTTTGGCGAATCTGATTTCCATGTCTTCACTCAGCGCTGTGGACATTCATCGTGCCAGGGAGCAGCAACGCAACGCACTTCTTGGACAGCAGCAGCAGCAGCCTAAGTGCCTCCTGCAAAATGCCATGATAGCACTGACCCACAGGTCTTGGCTGGTGAAACGGTCGGAACCTGCAAGCTACTTTTCCCAGTTTTTTGATGTTTTTTGCAATTTGGTCTAGTAAACGATTCAAGGTTGCAAAGCACTGGATCGAGAGTTGTTCAGATAAATCCAAAATGCAATTTCGATTCGTGAATTAATTGTTAGAGGAATGTGTGCTGCTGTAAGATTTGAAGATTTTTAGAAGTGACTGTTCATGTGCAACTGTCCAATCATGAATTGTACACTGCAAGCATTTCTCCTTCAAATGTCCAATTTGCACTGATCAACACCTTGAGAATCTTGAGAGGAATGGCAACTCAGAGACAGCAAGCAGGGAAGCTTGGAAGTTCTTCGAGAGAATGGTAGAGCAATTGCTATGAGTCTACATAGAATCTAAAGTTGAGCGACATGGTTGGCCTTTGCAGGCTGCTACATGAATCTTCTTAAACCTGTTGAGATGGCTTGAAGCTTCTCCAAACAATGCCATGGCCGTTTCATGGCAGTTCACAGGAGAGTTCACAGATTTTGAATGTTCAGCAGAAAAATGGTGGCACTTCCGATCTCTCAACTGCAACACCCAAGCCGGCGGCAGATGCGGAAAGTGCTGCGCCAGCGCCAAAACCAGAGCCCTTTGTTGGGAGGCCACATTGAGATTATTCAGCAATTGTGATTGTATACACACCAACACGAATGACCTATGGCAGGCGCACTGGGCGCTCGCTGAAAGCCCTTGAGAACCTTGAGGGTGGCTCTGCAGAGCCAGAGGCCCCACGGCCAGCACCGCCACGTGAGGAGCTTAGCGACAGGGTTTGATTTTAGATGATTTTAGGGGGTATGGGAGCCCCCCCAAATCCCATGGTTTATCATCGTTTCGAATCATTTCGAATTGTTTCGAATCATTTCCCCATATCAAAGTGGCCACTTCTAAGACTCTGTATGGGTATGTATGGCTCAACATACACCGTATGTCAACGGTTTGATGACAGACTGGGACCTATAGATGTGAGTTGTTGTTAGCAGAAAACGATTTTCTTGAGGGTTCCCCGATTTGACCAACGCCCTTTCTGTATTTGGTCCGCGCATGAGGTGTCGCAGACGGCCTGCGGCGTGTCCTTTGACCATACTTAGCCCGGTATTTATGGCCTTGGGTGCTAGACAAATCTCGTTTGATTGGATGAGTTGCCGTTGAAAATAATTGAAACTAATTAAATCTAATTAATTGAAACCATTTTTTGGACAAATCTGGTGCAAGTGTGCTGCTCGAGGTTCCATCACAGCTGACTCTCAATCTAGCCAGCCTATTCTAGCGTTTTTGACACTGACTCTAAGGATTGCACACCACACAGTACGCAAATTGCAGTTGCAGAGGCTCCCTGACATTCACAGTCAGTGGCATGCCTGATACAGGGTCAGTGATTTGTAGTGTTGGGGTGTTCTTGAGGGATCGGCGTGAACAGTAACCCAATGAGGCGTGGTGGTGAAGTTTGAACAAACAGATCCAATCCATCCATTATTCGGGTGTATTGATTGTCAAGAATGCCTGAACCGCTTGTTGGCTTTGCACTGGCTCGAGCTCGCTTTCATCTTGCCCTGCCTTGCACCTCGCGCATCGACAAACTCCTTGACTCATTTTCTTCAAACATGGCCCTTCCAATGAAGAAGTCCGTGATGAAGTCTGCCATGAAGTCAATGAAGAAGGCGGCAAAGCCAACGTCGATGAAGAAGACTGTGATGAAGAAGAAGGCAGTCAGCAAGATTGCGCGCGGCAAGCGAGCAAAGGCTGCAGTCTTCCTCGGCAGGAAGGAGAAGACTGCATCAGGGCATTCTCGATCTGACCCGATGAAGACCAAGCATGGTCGCATTGTGACCAAAGCAAAGCATGCTCAGGGCAAGAAGGCCTACGCCTACATCTCTGCCTGGACTGAGGCCCTGCAGAAGGCCAGGAAGGAGTTGGGCATCAAGGGATTCTGTGCAGTTAACGGGAAAACTGCTCAGGGCAAGGCCCTTTATGCTAAGACGAAGGCCATCTTCTCTGCCTGAGCAGTACCATGATGTGCCCTGATTGGGGTTGGTGCAGGCATGCTTACGTGGTAGTTCACGGAGCTTTCCTGCATTTGACATTTCGCAATCATCTCAGCATGTATAGCCAATCCTGCTGAGGCAATGACCAGATGCCATGCAGCCACTTGCTGTCTGGACAAAAGCTGAGTTCCGACCTTGCATCTCAACAGGGTCTTCAATCATTCGGAACCCATATGAACCCATGAGATCCCATGAGCCTGTCGAAGTCCGTGCGCTTGCGAACGGCCCTGATTGCTGATCAGAGGTGCTGTACCACAGTCGGCCACTTATCCATTTGGCCCTGCTGCGAAGCCGCGGAAGAAGGTCCTGGGCTGCTCGGGCGCTCAGAGTGGCGGCATTTCACAAGGTGTGACCTGTCATGTAACTCAGGAGATAATGGAAGTGTTTTTCTTGAATGGTTATTGAATTATATTATATTACTGTATATTATATTATATATATAATATATTTATTATTTAATATATTTATATTAGTATTATTATTATCATCATCATGATTATTATTGGATGGGGACAACGCCTTGAGCGGCTCAAGCTTAGGCGTGGATTGTCGCTTTGCTTCTGGAGCGTTTGTCTGCCGCTGGAATCCCCAGAATCCAGTGAGCCTTCCTTTTTGTGAACGTTACTTCGTGGTTGAAGATGGTTGAAGTATATTGAACCATGGGGCAGCCATGGTTGATGATGGTTGATGTATCTTTAACTACAAACTGAGGGCCTGCTGGCGATGGATCTCCGCAGCATGCCAAACAGCCGCGCGCGCCTGTTGGAGGCTGCTGAGGTGCCATATATTCCAAGGTTAATTGCCTGGGCTGAGCATTGCCTATGATTTCATATGATTTCATATGATTTCATGGTTTCATGATCTGAATCATTTGTGTTCATTTTGGCACACACCCTTGACATCTCTTGACTACATACCGTAGCATTGCCCTGCTTGTCATCTGCAGGTCAGCAGGCGACAGAATCTGACGCTCTGGGCTTTGGTGAGGCCAGGCAGTTGGAGAGAGAGAGAAGCTTCAGAGCCCTGTGTAACTGTTGTTACAACAAATTATAAGAGTCTTGGTTGACCAACCACAGCATCGGTGCGACAGTTCACGCTGCCACTTACTTGCTGCGCAATTATGATGAAATTGTTGCACTGGGCTGGGATGAGGTATGGAATGCAACCAGAACAGTTGTCCCGGGTTTGTACAAGAGAATAAGGTGTATGCTGTTCAGTGCTACACCTTGCAAGATTCACCAGTCTGTAGTTTTGTATCGACGGAATGCATCGCTCCATTTTTGCCAAAGGAGTAAGTGACTACAACCCTCACTTGACTTTGAGGATTTCCATTTCTTGAAAGGCCAAAACCTTTCAAACGAAAACATAAGAAGCACGGATTAATACTTGTCTCTTTTGGTGTATCATATAGACGAGAAAGAAGCCTTGGATTCAGATGGATTTTCCACCATCCTTGAATTCAGCAAATGGGGTTGCATTATGTTAAAAACAACAGGCATCTTTAAATTCAGGAGATGGAGTTGCACTTAGGTCTTTGAGCAATGGATCCTTAAATCATCTTAAATCTACAGGAGAGAAACACTGAATTCATTTTTTTTTTTTCGGGAATCCTTTTTTGTTCAGAGCATGTCCCCAAAGAGACGAGAACGGAAAGATGACCAAAGGAATATGAATACACATCGGAAGAACTGATAAATTAAAATAACATGTTGTTCAATATGTAGTGGTGCGCACTCAGTTTAAAGGCACTCATTAAATAGATAAACTGATATAAATTAGATAAATGGCATTGACTTAGATTTAGTACTGGATCAACACGTTTTGATTTTCCATGTTTTGACTACTATATAGTTTATTAAAGATGAAATGAAGATTGTATCACAACAAGTTGTCCCTTCAATCATTATTTTCATCATCAAATTCTGCATGTTTGAAAACACAGCATCTTTCTTTCGACCTCAACCTATTTTACACAAAACACCCTGCTTTGAAGAATTGCACCGTTTTTGTTCCACCCAGAAAAAGATAAACAAGCTCGTGAGATACACCCCCTTCCCTGGATTCAAGTTTTTTCATGTTTTTTTCTCTTCCAGAACAACCTTACGATAGATAAATGCAATACTCGTCAAACACAGGGTAAAAAGACAACAAGAGACACATGTCACATGACCCAAAGAAATTGGCAATCATTTGAGACATCTTGAAGGACATTTCTTTGCATCAACAGAAAGATGCCTTGCATGTTCAAAAATGTCTTGCTCGCCAAAAGGACTTCTCTACCAACCCATAGTTCATTAAGCAAGGGTACTCTGGCTATAAAACTTGCGTACAAACATGGCGCCATCCAGCGCCCAGTTGTGTATCAGATTTGCCAAGAACTTCGATCAAGTACAATTCCAAGAATAAAACACCCAGAAACTGCCAGATGTTCTTGTGAGTTGACCTACAGCCTTTCCCCTCTCTCTTCGAACCTTAACAAGGTCAGAAATTTCAAAGTAGAGGTGGCAAACCCTAGGCAGCGAGTCCTCATATTGAATTCAAGTCGTGTTGAGGAAGCTCCGTAAGGTCTTCACGTTATCAACTGGACTATTGGACCATTGCAAATCCTGACGAAGACATGTCAACTCTGATGCGTGCCATGTCGTAAAAGATCGGCTTGTCATGGCTTGTCGTGCTATTGTCCTTTGATTGGTTCCCCTTCCTTCCAAAAGCATCCAAAAGCCCATTCATAGGTAATTTTATGTAATTTTCCCATTGAAAATATCGAAACCTCCATTGCAATGGGGATTTCCCATGTTTCTCCATGCAGAGGGTACTCAGGGTACTCGTTCTCCATGGCATCCAGGTCACCTGCGTTCGAGAAGTTTCTAAAACGTCCAACCGACGTGTTGGTGTGGGAGCCCAGCGTTGTGGAAAGGTAAAAAAGTCGCTTGAGACAGCAACACTTGCAACAACAATATATTATAATTATAATATATATATATC
>CAMXCT020000270.1:55055-207234 GCA_947184155.2 Cladocopium goreaui | reverse complement strand
TTTCTCGTCATATATTATAAATAAAATATTAATATTTTAAAATTTAAATATATTATATTAATTTAAATAAATATTTATTTTCTATCATATATTATAATATATTTTTGTATTATATTTTATCAATATATTATGAATTAATTTTATTATTAACTATAAAATCATAAAATAATAAATCAAAATTATATCATTCAAGTTATCAAAATTCTTTTTGCAATCGCGAGCTGCCAGAAGCTGCGCCAGGAAATCTCTTTGTTCCTCTGCGGTAGTCCTGAAGGATCAATTGTTTCTAACAGGGCCCCAAAAGCTTGGAGGCGTTCTATCAATGGATGAGTGTTCATAATTACTTCATACTCGTCTCAGCATTGTGAAGCACAACTAACTAGATTGCCAGACCAAGGCGCAGGACTACCAAAGAGGCTGATTTTTGGGCTTAAAGAGAGCAGTTAAACAGATAGATATAGAACATAGGCATAGAACTGCTAAACAAGCCAGGACGCAAACGGGACTGCAGCCGAGCTGTTGCCCACTGGACGGGAAGCAACTTGTCAAGCGGCTAGTGAGAAATGGAATGAAAGTAATATTCATTTTCGCTCAGATATACAACCAACAAATATGATATATGAATATATATGATAATAGCCAAATGATTCTCACTTGTAGAGGCTGGGAAAATCTGGAAAGTCAAGGACGTGAAATTACATGATGTCGGTATGCTGGTCCCGGCAAGCTCCCACAAGCGTAGCAGCAAAGGCAGCCTGGGTGTAGAGTCGGCAAATGCGTCTTTAAGGGGACAGCAGGGTAAGAAAGGAGCCTGTTCCAGGACTCTCAAGACACATAAGGTTTTGATGCTTTGTGTTTCAAGTTCGCTGGACGCAGCTTTGATACCTCTATTTTTCCCTCACTATCGTGGAAAAATAATCTTCCTTGTTCACATCCAACCTGCATCAACATGCGTCATTCTGTAATTTCTATCATTCTACAGCTCCGATTTGACACTAACCCTGTCAAATGACAACCCCATCTGGGTTGCCCTGCGCATGTTGCACAGCCCGGCGCCAGGAGCCAGCCACTAGGACCAGCGGAAAAGCAGCTGGTTGAGTTCGCAGGGCTCGGCCCAGCTCCGCCATGGCCTGGAGTCGGCCGATGTGTGATGCTTTCCTGAAGTGGGTCATAGTAGGTCACGACCACAGTAATAGTTGGCAGTATGGTTCTGACATGTTTTGACTCATAAATCACTATACAGACTATATCCTCACTAGATCTCACTATGATGTTCCCTGATGCATCTTCGGTAATTATTCACCTATACTTCCAACAATTCACCAGCAACAACAACCTCTAGGATACCATTTGGATCCATTTGGGAGGGTTGCACGAAGATTCATGATACGAGTACGCTTTAGCATCCTCGCATGTGCACACTCATGTCATCATCAAAGGTTCAGTTCTTGAAGATGCCCGCCAAGCAATACTATCAAGATGTATATGGATGATGTGGATTTACCTAAAAATGGTGCCTAACCCAGTTTTTCATGGCAGTTTGAGTTTTGGACATTCATTAGTGTGATGGGTGTTATTTACACGCATCTTCTGCACATGTATGTTCTACCCAAAAATTGGTTGAAAGGCAGCGAACTGCACAAAGTTCTTTTTTTTGCCTGATTCTTTTCAAACATCAGTTCTGTTTCTCAGCTCTCTCGAGAAGCATCCAGGAACCAAATACCGGGATTGTTTGAAAGGGAATGAACGAAGTAATTCTTACTGTAAAGACACAGTATAGTATAGATGGCTGCGCCCCCGAGTTGCTTGTTTATCTTTTTGACCGCGAATGAAACCTATTTTCAAAGGGACCCAACTTGTACAAAAGATTATGCCTCCGAAACCCGAAGACCAGAAAAGGAAGTGAGACCAGAAGTGAGAAGAGAAGTGGGAAAGAGATAGAAGAGACGTGAGGAAAGAAAGGAACAGAAAAGAGAAGAAAAAAAAAGGAGGGGAGAAGAAATAGAAAGGATTCGGATGAACATGACCTAAAACCCTTTCTGAGAGCCAGCATCCATTTTTCCCGCATAGAGCTGAGATCAATTTTAAAGACTTCCCGATGGCGGCCATCGGGCACCTCGGCCTCAGGCACCAGCTTGGCCACGTGTCGCAGCACCTCAGCCTCGGCCTCTGCCAGGTGCCGCTGCTCCCGCTTGGCGGCGGCCGTGAGGAAGCCCTGCCGTTGCTGCCAGAGACCTTGGAGATGTGCCATGAACACATCACCAATAATTATACAATGATATAATGATAGAAGAATAAAAACAATAGTAGTAATAATGATAATATTAATTAAAAATGACCTAACCAAATATATTTGTATAATTTTGTATATATATATATACATATACTAATCAATATGAATCAATGTGCATAGTTGATTTAATCTCGTCTTCCTGAATACTTTGTGGGGGAGGTTCTGTGGGTTCAAAAACTCGTGCGGGCTGGAATGCGAATACCTTGATTGTCTCAGAGGAGAGACGTTTCTTGGCAGCGGCCACAGCTTCGAACTTCGGACCCAACTCCTCCTGAGCAGTTGAAACATCTGGGTTGGGTCTTGATGCAGTTGTAACCAAACCATCTTCCAACATGAAGAACACAAACTGATGACGCTTCGAGACAGGAAACTTAAAACTTAAAATCAACATAGGTTTTTCAAAGGACACCCAACTGCTTTCAAGAATGCAAACGAATACTTTCCGGCTTTCCAATGAACGAATTGGTGTTAAACATGGGGCCCACCAGGCATGCAAAAGGAGGTGCAGCGGTGCGACAGTTGCACGACCCATGATTCTTTTAGCACTTTTAATCCCCAAAACATTCCAAGACTATGTGACTATATCATTCCATTCATCTACCTGCCTATCTATATATCCGCAAATATTCTGCACGCATATTATATGCATGCATCGATAACATGCTAATATATACTAATCTATTGCAGCAAGAATAGTATGGTACTGCATTATATAGCACTATAGTATCAACGTATATCAAAGTGCCCTGTACAAGTGTTAGGTAAGAAAGGTACAGCACAGCTTGAGTGTTGCATAAGAATTCACAGCATAAGAATTTGAGGGGCTCGAATCCAAGGCGGGCTACATATTTTCAGCTATACCAAGCACATAGTACTTTAAGAATTTGAGGGACCCTAGGCCCTGGAATAGGATTGCCAAATTCTAAAATTACTGCTTATACGTGAGGTTTGCAGTTCCCCTTTGCTTTTTTTTTGTGGAGTGACCCCTTATGGTCTTATGGGACGAAACCGGGCTTTGCAGGAAAACAATTTTCAAACTCGGAAAAAATGTTGTTTTTTCGCACATGCTTGGACTGCTTCCAATCCACGCAAAATCTATATGTGGATAGACTTGGGGACCTGAAACATTGTTTCCCCCAATAACGTGAACAAAACTTAGGCTTTGCCCAAAAACAATTTTTCAAGCTAAGAGAGAACATGTTTTTTCGCACGTGCTTGGGCTGCTTCCAATCCACGCAAAATCCATATGTGGATAGACTCGGGGACCTTAAATATTGTTTTCCCAAAAACTTGATGAAAACAGCCCTGCCCAGAATCGAACCCGCGACTCCACCCACCGTACCCACCCCACCTTTTACGGCAGCAACTGTATTTTGCCTCAAAGGACCTGCTCCCTGGAGTTGCTGCTGGTTTGCTGCCCGCTCCCCGGTCTGCAGCAAAAAACATATTTTTTTTCTGCGGTGCTCTGATGAAACACAGACAAGCCCGGCTTTGCAAAAAAAAAAACAGGCTCTAAAAAATTGTTTCTTCGTATGTCTCTTGTCAAATCTGCCAACTCCACCTCGTTACCTCGCTTTAGCTCGCTCCAAATTGCGCAGATGCATACAATACATAACTAAGAATGATCTAAGAATTTGAGGGACCCTGGGCCTCAAGCTTTCGGATTCTTAACCAACTCTCGGGTTGTATCAGCTGAGTCCTGGAAGTCTTTGGCACTCTTGGCCAAGCCAGTGACCACCTCCTTCATCCACGGTTCATCACCTTTGGACTTCTGAAGGATTTGCTCTTGGATCTCCAGGGCAGCTTTGGCGTCCTGCAACGGATCGCGTGCTTCAAATTTCACAGGATACCTCCGCGACTCTCTTTTCGAGGTGCACGCTGTTGGTAGAATCTCTGAAAGCGTAAACAGGATCAGTCCAACCCGCATTCTGGTCGCCACGAATCCAAATCTCTAGTAAATAAGCTTGCATTCACTTCCTGCACAGCTGCACAAATTCATCGAAATTCAATCCCATGCTGAAAGGCTACGGTGCATTTTGAAAAACAAAAAATATATTATATGCCCACCTTTAATCAGGTACAAAACGCAGAGATGTCAGTCCTGGAGTTGCTCCGTGCGTTCCTGGGCGAGGATCTCTGGCCATGGTTTCAGACCCCAATTTCCAGCTGCCAACGACGTCAACATAGTTTTCAGCTCGCTGCGAAGCTGTGATAACTCTGAGGTCACTCCTAAGCGATGTGACTGGGACTTACTTGCGAGGCAGTTTACGTTGTTATATAAGAGTTTTTACCCATATTATGCTGAAACCAGCACAATATATGTCATATGAAATTGAGAAGTGGTCTGCCCAAAAGCGAGCAAACAAGTTCCTCACACAAGGAGTTCAAGAAGAGGGCAGTTTGTGTACCATACGTATCTTTGCAAGAAATGCATCCGACACTGGGCATCTGGGGTCTGAACGCGCGCGCATGAGTAATAAAGTGTATAATAATAGATAGTAGTAATAATATATAAGAATGATAAATGGCAGCAACAGTGCGGGTAACACAACGGCAATCACACGTCATGCCGCAGGAATTTACACTGGTGTTGAATAGAAGTGTTGTTAAGACTTGGCTTCCAAAGACTCGTCGTCTCCCATCTGAGATAGAAACCCCAATGCAACATCTGCAATACAGAATCCCTCCCTTTTCAACCCTACATTGGGGATACAACAGCCCACTGTTTGAACCACACATAAAATAACATAAATACATAGATTATGATTATGTTTTCCAACGCCGCATCTACAGTACGCAACGTGCAATATTCAATATCTTGCAATACAAACTCCATCGGCTAGGTAAAACCAACATAAACCAACCAAACGTTTCTCGCGCAACACTTTCAATAAAGAGTCCCGGATTTCAAAAACGGCTTTATCATGTTCTGTTTTAGATGTTTCAACTCATCTTCTATCACTGTCACCATCTATCATTTTATTGAGTCACAAGAACCGGGCGGATTTTGACATAAGTCTATGAAAGGAATTGAAAGGATGGACCAGGATGGATCAGGATGGACCGCCAGCACAAGCGAAGGAGGCGACGGCAAAGGCCCTTTTTTGATAGCTATATAAAACCGACAGATTGTGTAAAACAAACCTCTGAAGTAACTGTTTGATCAAGGAACGCAGTCCGTCTACTCCTCAGGTTGCCGATACGAATGCCCAGCTTTTGATCTTTTGATTCATGAAACATCTACACGAACATAAACAATCAAGGTATCTCCTATCTCGATCTACATATCTCCGTGAAAGCTTTCAACCTGCTTGGTTTTTTTGGTCGAGCTTCGGCTACGTTCTCTCGCCACCTCAAGCTGGACCTGCGCGTCACTTTTTTCATCATCGCTCCTGTGGGTGGAGCTCACGTGGAGAAAATGTCGTGAGCGCAGAATATGACTTGGTCCAAAAATGGAATACTCACACTTGATATCATTTGATTTGTCATTGGTTTTCCATGGTTTTCCCATTGAATCACATTGAGTCAACTGCGAATTGGCCATTTTGGGGTATGCCGTATACCTTGTGTTTCGACATACTCATTGTATCTCATTGTCATGTATCATATCCTATGAACACACACTTGCAGGGCTAATTGACCTACCCAAATTGGTAAGTAGCCGCAGTATGCAATTCCTCTCTCAAGCACCGGCCAAGCTGCCTGGCTTGAGGACTGCGGTCTCCTGCCAAGGCATGACAAGGTTCTGGGAGCAAAATATCTGTCACACCCCGCGATCTTTCCCCACAGATATCAATTTAAATTTCGCAAGAGCCTCAAACACCCAATGTTGATCAATACGAGCCAGCCCGAAAACAGGCGGTGCATTAAGGCGGCCATTCTGAAGGGACATGTGGTGATAAACTATTATATAGTAATATAGTATATACTTCAATTAATTTGGGGGTGCCCAATTTTCAGACAGGATCATATCATCCAACAATTCCAGATTATATATATATATATACATACAGTATATGATAAAATTCATGTGTTGTAGTTCATTGCCAGCCTTGTGCCACTGGATGCCCCTACCTTTGTTGCAACATGTTGCAACAGCTCCTGCTGCCAGAGCCGTGTCTGCAGACACTCGGCGCACACTGTGCCTCTTGAGCTGTTCCAAACGACGTTGCAACTCCTCCTTGTCATGGCAGGGCTGGCAGGGGACAAATTTCTGGTTTTCCCATGGTTTTGCTACCGGCTATAGACCTTGACTACCTTGAAACTCAATATAACAATACATCTCAATATACTGAGATGGGGATGGATGGGGTAAGTGCATGATATTCTCCACAAAGATGGAAAAACACGTCGGCATTTGCTACGTAGTTTTTGTCAGTGGATTTCCCGTGATCTTCGCACCTCCAAGGCTGATGCTAGAGGTGCTTCTTGCTCAGCCAGGGCTTCTTGCAGCACAGAACGCCTTGGAGACCAGCGACTAGCCGTGCAGGACATAAAACACCTTAGCGAATTAATATGAATTAATCCCCAGGAGCTTTTGGTTTGCATTGAGTCATGCACAATGTACATTGAGTCCTTGACCATGAAGAAATCGAGACCGAATCAAGCAGCAACAACCTCTTGCACATTTTCATATTCATAAGATTTCACAAGATTCCATAATCCCTAAGAGTCGACAAAATCCACATCGAGGGGCTTCAGCAACAGCTTTGCTGCACGCCGGTCCAACTCAAAGAGGACATCGTTCAGCTGAGCCTCTTGCAGTGCCGTGCCGCAGGGTAAACCCTTTGAGGACTGGAGGAGGAGACAACACGAACCATTAGATTCTCAGCGACTCACGCTTTCCTCCCTTTCACTCAGGACCAAAGCAGGACCGAAGCAGGACCAAAGCAGGACATGGATGTCTTCTCAGTTTTCCTTCGCACCTGCAAGGCTTTCACCGCTTCGCCCTTGGCTGCTTCGGCACGTTGCTGCGAGGCCAGCCGTGCCTCATTCAGCATCAAGCGACGTTCCGCCTGGGGCTGTTTGGTAGCGAGCCAAGGACGAGATCAATGCAGAACTGCCACAAACAGCCAAGCGCCCTTGGTTTCCAGTCATGTCAAACATACACACCAATTAAATCCAAAGAACAGCTAGAGCTAGCGAACAGTATGGCATCGCATAAACACACGCAGACTGAAACATAGTTGAAACATGGTTACCAGCCATACGCTTGGCCACTTGCTGCCTTCTTGTCTCTCTTTCGTTGTTCTTCACGATCGGGGGCCAGCATCTCCATGCTTCGTTGCGTCAAGGTTTCCTGTTGTAATGCTAAGACAGGTAAGACCGGTGAGAGGCTCTGAATCAATAATATAATCTATATAATTAAATATAACTAACTATATATATATATATATAATATGGTAAAATTATATATATATATAGCATACAGCAACTTGTAAAAAACATGCGGTCTTTTCAGACTGTGGGGATATCAGAAACACGAAACGAAAGTACATTGTTGGAATTCACCAAATTCTTTGAATGAGAGGCACAAAATGGCACAAACATCAGGGCGATACTTCTGTCGGGCCTGCATTTGTTTAGTGGCCTGTGCCAACTGCTGTCGCTGTCGTTGCAGCATGTCGTCCACAATCTGGCGCCGAGCAAAGAGCCTTGGTCCGCTATGTTTGGTCTTCACATGGTCTTTTATCAATAGTTTGATCATCCGAATTTCCATTGGATCACCAAAGGAGAAGGGCTTTGTTCCTTTAACGATTCTCCCCTAAAAAAGAGTCCGGTAGGCATCGTGCCGAGATTCTTCCCTTCCAGGGCCTGGAAGCAGCTGAGATCTAACCGATGCAGCTCAGTGAGCAAAGGCCGAAGCATCTCCTCCCGATGTGCAGATAGAAAGGCCCAAGAATCTTCAAACATGTTCAAACATGCTCGAGCTACAAATGCCCTGAGCAGCGTGGCACATTCTGAGTCCCAAAGTTCTCCACAGGTGGCGCCTTCCACATCGTTAGCAACTTCTCTTCTTGTCGAGAGCTCCAGTCTTCCACCCGTTGCATTGCAATTCGCAGGGCCTTCTCCACATCCGATGGCTTCACAAGGTCTGCACCGTGCACCTTCACAGTGGCAAACTTTCAAAATCAATTATGGTGCGCTGTGCTCATCAGTAGTGTTGAAAGCGGCATTGTGATCCCTGGGGCTGCGTTTCTTCTCCATCTTTCAGCAGAATATTCAAGAAACCATGATGAGACACATACGTGAGATATCATGAGAATCTAAAGCGGAGATGCAGACTTGCCGTTGTCTGGCCTCTGCACGCCATTCCTCAATTGCTTTCCGCAGCATCTCCTCAAGGTTCCGAATATCACAGAACAAGTGATGTGGAATGAGGTTCGTCCGATGGGCATTGGACTTTGTGAACAGTTTGGGTATGTAATTTGATGTATATGTATTTTTATATATATATATATATCCATATGTCCATACATCCAGATGTGTACATAACACACATTGCGCGCACACACACACACATATATATATTCATTCATGTAACTTTGTGAAAATTTTGGCTGTTTATGTACAATACATATACGTAATTTGGATATATATCATGTATATGTAAAGGAAGTTCTGAAGAGATCACCCCCAACCAGGACTGTGTTTTACAAGTGCACCACCTGCAGTGAAGGATGAGAAGGATGTCACAAAGTCATGACAAATGTGACAGGAAAACAACAGGAAGGCGAAAACAACTACACACGTGCATCACAGGTCACAAGACAAAGCAGCATACCAACTCCACCAATCCTTTGATCTTGTATTATTGCATCCCTACATAAATGGTTTGTTGGCTTGTCTGCTGAGTGTTTGGAATATTCACCCGCTGGTTCATGGCGTGCTGGGCGATAACACCTCCTCGAGATTTGTTCTTAACCTTCCACACCCCAACACGTTGCTTGCCTTTTCTATTGTCAACACACTTGTAGCATTTCGCATTATCTTGCGGGGTATTTCGATTTGTCGTCTTCCTTGCTCCTGCAAGCACTGTGTGCGATTCGTTCAGGATCACATGCCCTGCCTCAAGTTCCTTCGCTGCAAAGCCGGACGTTTTCATTTTACCCAAGTCGGCTAGCTCAGCTTCCTTGGTGACCAGAATCCGGCCCAAACGAGAAACAGACAGCAAAAAACAAACTGAGATGCAACATGACAAAACTGCGTTTATCAGATGTCAAGAAGAAACTGGACCTAGCGCCAAGTGTCTGCTGTTTTGGCGAAAGCTCGGGAAGCCTGCTCGTCTTGATCAGCAAGAAAAGCATCGATCTCCAGCCGCTTCTGCTGCAAGAGTTGTCGTTTCTGCACCTCGGCCATTGCATGTAACGGCGTAAGCTAATGAGGTCTTCAGACCACAAAAGCTCCGGTGTGCACTGGTGCAGGCGCCGGGTCAGGTTCAACGAGGTTCCGGAGAAGGTTCCGGAGAAGGTTCGAAGAAGCCTTGATGCAAAGCCAAGTCAGGTTCAACAGAATTTCGGAGAAGGTTCCGGAGAACCGGAGAAGGTTCCGGAGAAGGTCTGGGAGGCTTTGGTGCAGAGCCAGGTCAAGTTCAACAGGGTTCCGGAGAAGGTTCCGGAGAAGGTTCCGGAGAAGGTCGGGGAGGCTTTGGTGCAGAGCCAGGTCAGGTTCAACAGGGTTCCGGAGGTTCCGGGAGGCTTTGGTGCAGAGCCAGGTCAAGTTCAACAGGGTTCCGGAAAAGGTTCCGGGAGGCTTTGGTACAGAGCCAGGTCAAGTTCCGGAGAAAGTTCCGGGAGGCTTTGGTGCAGAGCCGGGTCAAGTTCAACAGGGTTCTGCAGAAGGTTCCGGAGAAAGTCTGGGAGGCTTTGGTGCAAAGCCAGGTCAGGTTCAACAGGGTTTCGGAGAAGGTTCCGGAGAAGGTCTGGGAGGCTTTGGTTGAGAGCCACGTCAGTTTCAACCGGGTTCCGGAGAAGGTCTGGGAGGATTTGGTGCAGAGCCAGGTCAGGTTCAACAGGGTTCCGGAGAAGGTTCCGGAGAAGGTGTGGGAGGCTTTGGTGCAGAGCCGGAGAAGGTTCCTGAGACGGTTCCGGAGAAGGTCTGAGAGGCTTTGGTGCAGAGCCAGATCAGGTTCAACAGGATTTGTGATCATTTTATTCACGAAAACCCAGCTGAGGTGTTTCCAGCGCTTGGCTTCGCAGCTCGCTGTAATAGATAAAACGTTGCGGCTGTTGGGGATACCACCGAAGCTTATTGAACCATATTTTCGGCTTGCTTGCAGAGGCAAGTGCTTTCTTTTTTGGCAGATTGGGTCTCCTTTTAGCATCTTTTGGCTACTGCAGTCATAACGGTCCCATCTTGATCATCTTTTCAATCTCTACACATCGTAGGCTTTGACAAAGTCCAAAAGGCACCTCCCATTTCGTCCTGAACTCATTGAAAAGAGTCGCGATCCTTAGGTGCAAAAAGGCTCAAATCCATCCAGCTTTTGGCTAACTTGTGCACCGCTAGGAAAACACGTGGAAAAACTCACGGGATAACGAGAGTTGCATGATTTTGTGCTGACGAGAGCAAAGAATACTGCACCACCTGACAGGTGTTCACGCGTGAATGTCGTTGGACGGGAGAAATTTGTGTAAAAATATTATAAAGAAGGGGGCATATAATATAATATAATATAATACAATATAATATAATATAATATCTCTCGAAACCAGGGGTGCAGTGTAAAGGGAAGTCTATCCAAGATCTTTGGGCAAAGCGAGGGAACAGAAAGCACCTTTGAGGGAACCATGACTACAAAGCTACTGTAGAAGTGCGGAAATTGATCCTTGCAGCTCTCGCATGCTCTCACTGCTTTCAGCTTGGAGGCGGCTGCAAATCAGCAGACAGTTTCTTCACCTGACATTCCCCAAATACACCGCACAGGAGCTCAGAGTGCACATTGTGCAAACCTAATCAAATCTATACAAATCTCACTTCCGTTCTCTCGCTGCAACATCAAAACTTCACAAAAACAAGCGACGTATGAGTTGGTTTGTGTCCACGAGTGTTGGCCTCTGTGGTTCCGATCAAGGTGCATCTTTTGGGCATGAGATCCCATTCATGTTCTCTTCGTTTTGCGAAAACGAATTCATACAATGCGTTGGGATCTCCCTTCTCAATCTCAACGCCTCCTGAAGCATCTGCTGGACCTGTTCTGGCCGCTGCGATCGCTCCAAACGTCGCTTCAAAGAGCTACAGCTGGCGATGATGTAATCCTTAGCTGGAGCGGCAGCTCGCAACTGGCATGCATCAGCAAACCATCAGCCATTGGATGCGATTGGCTTCCTTTATGCAACATGTCTGCATCCTTTCAACCCCAAATAGAGCACGTTGCAGTCGTTAGTTAGGAGCACTTGAGCCTTTCAACCCCAAATAGAAATGCTTAGTCGCACTTTAGCTACTGCTGCTCCCAATGACTCCTCTTCGAGTTTCCAATTTTCCCTGGCTCGTTGGCTCACCAGCATCTGCCCGCGCCGGTCCCGCCATGGTATAGCAGAGCAGAGTGGCTACTAAACCCAGATTCTGCGAAGGAATGTATAGAGGTGTGTTTGTCATGCCAAGACGGTCCAAACTGATAAATTGAACATGATGTTGGTACATCAGTTCCAAATTTCAAATCTTCGTACTTGCATCAAACAGGTTTCACCTTAAAGGATTTGACAGGATCTCGCCTTCTGAAAGGTAAGTCCCTCATTCAGAGATTCACCATGACTCACCATGACACACCAATGCAGACTGGGAGGGAAGCTTCGTCCCAGCTTTGAGCCTGATGCAACACGTGAGTTGATCGTACAGCTGGGGGAGTAGCGGATAGCAGACAGGAAGCCATGAAGCACCCATGACCCAACTGAAAAGGACACACTTAGACAATGTTAGACATGACATGTAGCAATATGTGTTTATTATATATATATAGCTTAAACAGATTTAAAAAGGTCAAGCATCTTGGCATATTGAAGAATCTCAAAAACCCGCATGAAGAAAAATCAATCAAAATGTATATGCAAAATATACAATATATACAATTGAACCAACACATACGATGCGGCATGCCGACCATTTTGCAAGTACGCGTTTTTTCAATGGTGTGGAAAATGGTGTGGAATTCTAGCCATCCTGTATCTGTATCTAGTCTGTGTCTGTGTGGCGTGCTGCTTTCAACATCTTTCAGCTAATGCCGCTATGCTCCCCTCCCTTCACTGTGGGCCAGCCATCCACCAACCACTGCTCAAACAGCTTCAAAGGGAGACACTCTGCAACATTGCACCTTACAAGCATGCGCTAAATTCTTGTGGCACCTGTTTAGGTATTTCAATGATGTTGCCTGGCACTCCATTTTGCCGCGTTTTCAGTCCAGACTTTCCAAATACGTCGGGCTGCTTTTATTGAAGCAAATTTGCTCCACCTCCGAGGCACAAGGTCATGAACTGCTGAGAATTTCATGACGCCAAAATGTTCGCGCGACTGTTTAATCATCTCTTGACTTTGTCGTGGCTTCACAGCTGCAGAATCGTGCCTTTGCCGCGGAATAGCCACCTGCACAGCCAGGCTTTGTAAAATGTGAAGCGCCCGCAATGGAAAAGATTGCGTCTTGCGAACACATGTGGTGGGATACTTCAGATTGCTTGAGATCGTTCACATTTGGTCATCGGTTCGAGTTTGTGGCTTGGCTCATTGCATCGTATGGCTTTCTTCCTTGATTTTCTTTTCTCGGCGCCGCATGAGCAAACCGTATCTAAGCGATCAAAGCCCTGTAGGCCCTGACTCTAAAACAATCAAATGGTATGGGTTGGATGTATCCGGACTTCGTCGTAAGCATCAATCACAACACATGAGATCTCGTCTTCCCCATCAGGCATCTCCTGGCGACTGTAGGAAATGGAGGAGAAGGGCTCTGACAGCTATGATCTGTTACTGCTTACGAGTTCCTCAAGAGTTCTTGATCAGCCTGCTGACCCCCCAAAGTACATACAATTACTGTAGGATTTGCATGGATTGCTACGAATACACCTACATCTCCCATCATCTCCCATCAGCCCATCATCTCCCATCACCACCCCCTTTTATTCAAAATACACCAGAACCCACCCCTTTCTTTTGGTCAATGAATGTTTTCACCTTCATCTCATATCACAGCATGTTCGTCTGGATATTTTTTGCTCTCCTGCCAGCCCACCCACCGTCAGTCCAGCCCAAGCTTTGTGGTAAAGCGAAGTGTGGCACATTGATACATGCAGGACTGGGGGTCGCAACCTGGTTTAGCTGAGTCTAGCAGCTGAAGATCAACACTCGCGACAAATCCAACACAAATCAATGGCCACTGCGATCCACTTGAAACCAATACCGAACATTGACGGTCACATCGTGACATAGAGTGATACTTAACAATCATGGTAACCTCCCAAACATCAATAAGTCAATAAGTATATTCAATGCTGCTCCGATGCTTTTTGGACCGTCTTCCATGGGCGTCGCAGTGGTGGACCTGAGATGTGTGGTGGGCTGCATGCTGCAGGGGACGCTGTGAGTGATGGTCCTGGGTGTCTGTACAAATGGCATTTGTCTGGATAATTCTAGATACGAACGTGTGAAGGACAGCCAAGGCACTGATAAAAGTTGAATCCTTCTTTCAAACATCCCAGCGTCAACTTCAATGCTTCACCAAGAGGGCCGGCATTTGTACCTCGGTTTACGGCCAGCTGTAACACTACCGGCACCAGAGACACCATCTAAGCCCGTCAAAAAACCAGGGGACTTTTTGCCACGTGGGTGAGGGATGCTGAACGTCAGCGCTGCCGGGATGCAGGAAATGTTGTAGTTCACATGCTGCTTTAAACCAGCGCCACCGACCATAAACTGCCCTGGGCCATTGATTGCCAAAGCTCAGCACAGAAGAAGGATGGTCGGCTGGAGACAGTGAAGCATCAGCCACGTGTGGTTCCTAAAATCCAATTTTCACCCATTTTCTCTCCCAGTGGGCACACCACGAGCAAATCTCAAACAGTTGAATATGGCACTGCACACGCAGAGACAGTTCGACCCGGATGATCTGATGCTGAACATTGCTGAGGTGTCCCGATACGAGGACATTGTAATTGGATGTAATCAAATGTAACTGTATCGTGGAACATCGTGGAACATCTTGGAACCCCAGGACCAAACCTCACCGTGAAAACCAACTGTGCTGAGTGCCCAGGCCCACTCGTGAGCATCGGTCAAGGTTGGCTAAGCCACATTGCCTAAGATTTGACCAACTTCTGTAGCCAGAACGGAGATCATCATCCATGATCATCCATGATCATCCATGATCATCCATGATCTACTTGGGATATCTTGGGATATCTTGGAATTGGATGGGATTTGGGTGAGTCTAGCGAAGCTCTCCCCAAACATCTTCGGATGACCGGGGATGACCTCCGAGAGCTGTCGAGCTTCGACATCTGTGTGGTCACGGCCTGGATCAAATAGTCGCTGCCCTTCTCGGACAGCTGACGTCGCTTACCTTGGCGCGGATCACAGAGGATCTGGTGATTATTTTTTATCTGGTTAGAGGGTGTTAGAGGATGTTGGAGGGTTCTTGCCATGATCAGGTGTCTGCTGAAACATGAAAACCAGTGAGACACCGGGCCAACAGAATCTACTTGGTATTGCCTGCGCACACATGGACATGCAGGGTTGCTTTCGTCAAGGGCCGATGGGGCCCACGTCATTCCCAGATGCAAAAAGCAAGGAGGAACTCTTCCAACGCAGTGACCTGCAGCCAACATCGCAGAATGATGACATTGACGCAGAAAACCAATTCTGTTGCATGCACTCCTTGATATATAGATGGAAACAACTTCCCAGCCGTCCGCCCGTTTGGGGAGGACAAATTGACTTGACCCCAGATTTGCTTGGTGTGGAGAACTTAAAAAATTGGAAAAAGAACCCGAACTCCTTGCACCATCCTTCCAGCCCAATGGCTAACATTTTCTCCAAGCGGCTAGGCTAGCACCGAAGTCAACGATCAATTGCTTTCGCTCCTTCATAAATCACCAAGAACATCGCGGGGATCAGGGTCAGCCATCTCTGGGCAGCAGGTTTAGACCCATGACGCCAAGGGGTTCCTGGTCTTAATTCGAAGACCAGTTTCCTGTGACTAACTTTGCATATCACATACATTATATATATATGTATGTATGTATGTATGTATGTCTGTATGTCGTGTATTGCTGCAACCTGGCAATGGTGACGCCTAGATGGACGTGAGATCAAATCAGGCAGCGTGCGACCGTCATGTAAAAAAGGCTTGGAATCAGACCAAGAAAGATTAAACTTTTATTTAATTCTACTGTAGCCGGACCATTCAAGAAGTTAGTTCATGGTTAAACAATTGAATTATTTTTTTTTATCACTTATGAACTTTAGCCTTGTTCACACACACACACACGCACATGCACACACACACACGCACGCACTTGCTCAGAACTGTCATTGCGAATTCTGTTGTGGAATGCATCTTACGCGCAAAAACACTCCAATTACACCTGACAGGAATGGGTCAGTGAAGCGACCCGAAAAGGAATCAAAGAGCTGCCATCGTCATAGCCAGTGTTGTTGCCAAATTGAAACTGTTTGAGAAAATCCAAATAATCGACATGCCGGTTCTTGGCTTAGCCGGTCGCCACTCCCGAAGATTGGAAACACATTGACAGTGAAATGGCTGAAAAACGAGTGCAGGTACATCCAGGTGATCAGCCTGGATATCCTAAGGACACCATAAAGAGGTTCGTTGGGCACAGCTGTATGTGCTTTCTGCGCCCCCCTGCAAATGAATCCCAAATTAGAAGTTTTACATCTCTTCAGATGGTTCACACACACACATATATATACATATATATATATATACACACGTATATATATTATACATGTATATACATGTATATTTAGAAAGTGCAAATGTATCCGATGTCTTCCAATCTGATGTGCGGATGGTCAGTGTCATGACAATGTCATCCACCTGATACAGCCTGAGCCATGTGGCCAACTTGCCTCACATGAACCCCCTAGAAGTGCAAGAATATCATGGAACACCTTTCCGGCCAGTCCCATCCCACCCATTCAGATCATTGCTGACCCGTGCTGTTTTGGTCCTCATCATTCTGTGCCTTTGGCACCACGAAGCCGTCTCCTTCGATGGCCCATTCCGCACGGTGTGCATCTGTCACCAGCTGAGCATTGACAGAGCTGGTCAAGATACCTGGAGATTTGCCCAGCAACTGACCCGACCCCTATGACTCTGGCACGTTTGATAAACATTGGGGCTGCAGGTTACAGCAATGGCTGTCAAGCCAATACTGTATCTGAAGATACCCGGTTTTTATTGCTTTTCCCAAGAGTTTGCTTCTTTTTTTCGTTGTTGAAAAAATCTGAATTTACCACTGAAGGGCCACTTTCATTTAACATCATTTAACCTTCTCATTATTATTGGCAGTGCCTTAAAATGGCTTGCTCTCCATATTCCCTTCCATTTTCCCTGATGATCCGATGATTGTCCTGATTCAACTCTCTCGGTCTCTTGGTGCCTTCAAAGACATCATCATGCATACGCTTTTCGGGCGGCCGGCGAAAATCCATCGTATCTTGGGACGCAAAATGTTGCACCAGGACAGCGAAGCGTAGCTGCTCCTGTGGCTATGGCTTGAAGTTGATGAAAACACCATTGGGTTATACGAGAATCCTGCGTGATTTTTGAACATTTTGAAATAGTAGCTTTGCAAGGGATGTCCCTGCCCAAGGGATTAAAACTCACATGGCATTTATGTTTTGGGGAAACACCCAGGCTTGGATCCATCCTTGGACAGGTTCTGTCTGCTGCGGAAGTCATCGAAACTCTGCAAAAAAAGCCTGGACCTGGAAGTATGGCCTGCAGTGCTGCGCGACTCCAAACATGCTGTAAAGTCAGTTCCAAGAATCATCAAACATCTGATCTCTATACACGAAAAAACCGCTTGCGGAAGCTGACAATTTTTGTGGCTCTGCAGACTGCAATCCGCAAATGCTAAATTTTGGCCCAACATGCGAGCCAAGACTCTGTCCACATTCTCTGGTCCAATGTGTGCATCCCAAAAATTCAACTTTTGAGGTGAAGGAGTCTGGCCTGCTTCAGCCTCGGCTGTCAACTCGCCCTGTGTTGCTGGGTGTTCAATATGTTCAATTTGTACCCTTCAGAGCAGGACTGCGCGGAACCTGCACATGAAGCCTCGAGAGTCTCTGCTCATCTCTGCAAATCAAAGCTACACATCCAAAGTTGCAATGCCTTGTGCAACAGGCAACTGTGTGGGTGACCTTCCAAATCCCTTTGCACATCCATCACTTTCATCCGTGTTCAAGCGTGCAAGGGCATGTATAGATGGAGGAACAACCAGTTGCCAAGCTACGTATTGCTCTTTCTCCTCTTGACAGCGCAGCTGCAGCTCTTCAAACCAAGCTCTGACGCAGGGCTCCACTGCATCCAAACGCTCAGGCAGTGGGTCATGACCTGAGAGTGGTGGAACCTGGCCCCAAACCTGACCCCGAAACAAACACAGGAGGATTCCTTTCCAGCCGCGTCACGGATTCTTGACGCCAAAGGCCCCATGGCAGCGCAGCATCTGGAGGATTGGCATTAGCATCCAGTGGTTTAGCATCCAGTGGTTGCGTGTCCAGTAGTTGGCGCAGCTTGACTTTGTTTCTCATGTTTCGGGCTGGGCTTCTAAGGTCAAAGAAATTTAAGCCTCCAATCAATGTTCCAAGATGTTCCAAGTATGTGCACCCTTCTTAACCTCACGTACCCTTGACTTTGGGGGCCCAGTCGGCTGACTTGCTGATTGGGGCAATTTGGGACACATTTTCAAACCAGTCGCTTGTTAATTTTTGCAGCAAAGGCAGGGGCTGTTGGGCCGTTGGGGATGTCGATTCTCTATGTGCTTCGGACTCCGGCATTTTGGGACCGTATGCTTGAACCAGCTTGACGGTTCAAAGCTCAAAGCCTACTATAAGCCTATTATAGGAATGTTGTTTTAGTTTTGGCTGGGAGGCCGCCAAGCATCAGTGCAAGTGAAAGGACCAGAAAGAGCTCGGGTGTCAGCAATGCAAACAACACGCACAGCTGAGAATTGGGGCCAAAGATGCCAAAGCACCTTTTCGCTTTGCTGCTTGCACCAGGTTTCACAGTGACCAACATGCTTAACATTTGCCCACGGCCTGGCAATTCTATGTACAAAATATATCAACACATAGACAGACTCCCCGGTCTTCGGGGAGGTCTTTGCATCTCCTCCAACGGCTCTAGCGTTGGAGTAGCTGAGCTAAAAGCTCTTCAGGAATGGATTGGCCAGGCTTCATGTTCCTGAACCTCGACGACTTGCTGGCACTCTTGAGCCTCCAGCGTGTCTCTGCCTACTGTGATCTCCCCCATGGCAACAGGAACTAGGCAACGCTGCAATATATACATCCAGATGCATCTAGATACATCTAGTAGGTTGGAATCGTGGATCATTCAACAACTGGCTTTTGGTTCCATGTGGTTGAGCACATGGAATGGCGACCAAGCATCCAAATGCGTATGGGAGTCAGCAGTCATTGTTGCACGAGCCGCTTGAAAACTCCATGAATTAACCGGATTTCATTTGATATCAATCATATTCATTCATAATCCTTATCCACATCATTCCACATCCACATCTACAATCATCAATGTACAACATCACTGTCCCACTTCCAGCACCGTTCCAGTGGCCAGTTCCAGTACCTGGGTCCACTGGGTCCCACTGGGCACCTCTTTGGCCGGGAGGTTACGGTCAGTGCGGTCCCCTGTCGTCGGAACTGCAAGTTTCGACGCTGCGGCTCCAGCTTACGCAAGGCGCCCAGGAAACTCGCCTCCCACGGCGGTTCCGGCCTTGGCCATCCATGGGGATGGGATATGACATGAGACATGATAGACACACACACACATACATACATACATACATACATACATACATACATACATACATACACACAGATATATATATATATATACACATAACAAAACACAATATAACACAACATAACATGACATGACATGACATAACATTACATTACATTAAATTACATACATACATACATACATACATACAAACATACATACATGCATGACATGACATGCCATGCCATGACATGACATGACATGACATAACATTACATTAAATTACATACATACATACATACATGCATGCATGACATGACATGACATGACATGACATGACATAATATTAACATTACATTACATTACATTGAATTACATACATACATACATGCATGACATGACATGACATGACATGACATGACATGACATGACATTACATTACATTACATTAAATTACATACATACATGCATGCATGACATGACATGACATGACATGCCATAACATGACATGACATGACATGACATGACATGACATAATGTTACATTAAATTACATACATACATACATGCATGACATGACATGACATGACATGACATAACATTACATAACATTACATTACATTAAATTACATACATACATACATACATGCATGACATGACATGACATGACATGACATGACATAACATAACATTACATTACATTAAATTACATACATACATACATGCATGACATGACATGACATGACATTACATGAAATAACATTACATTACATAACATTACATAACATTACATTAAATTACATACATACATACATACATGCATGACATGACATGACATGACATGACATGACATGACATGACATAACATTACATTAAATTACATACATACATACATGCATGACATGACATGACATGCCATAACATGACATGACATGACATGACATGACATAACGTTACATTAAATTACATACATACATACATACATACATACATGCATGACATGACATGACATGACATAACATTACATTACATAACATTACATTACATTAAATTACATACATACATACATGCATGACATGACATGACATGACATGACATGACATAACATTACATTGCATTAAATTACATACACACATACATACATACATGCATGACATGACATGACATGACATGACATGACATGACATGACATTACATTACATTACATTAAATTACATACATACATACATACATGCATGACATGACATGACATGACATAACATTAAATTACATACATACATACATACATGCATACATGCATGACATGCCATAACATGACATGACATGACATGACATAACATTACATTAAATTACATACATACATACATGCATGACATGACATAACATTACATTACATAACATAACATTACATTAAATTACATACATACATACATGCATGACATGACATGACATGACATGACATGACATAACATTACATTGCATTAAATTACATACATACATACATGCATGACATGACATGACATGACATGACATGACATGACATTAAATTACATACATACATGCATGACATGACATGACATGACATGACATAACATTACATTAAATTACATACATACATACATACATGCATGACATGACATGACATGACATAACATTACATTACACTACATTAAATTACATACATACGTACATACATGCATGACATGACATGACATGACATGACATGACATGACATGACATTAAATTACATACATACATGCATGACATGACATGACATGACATAACATTACATTAAATTACATACATACATACATGCATGGCATGACATGACATGACATGACATGACATGACATAACATTACATTAAATTACATTAAATTACATACATACGTACATACATGCATGACATGACATGACATGACATAACATAACATTACATTACATTAATTCAGGCACACATCAGCAAGCTGCGTTTGCCAGGGAGCAATATCAGCCCTTCCCAGGGGTTGGGCGGTTCGGGAATGCCATTGGCCTGCAAACCGACGCCAGCATTTTCGGCCATCTGCAGCGCATGTGTCCCCAGCAGCAACGAGCTGGCCATCTCCCTTTGCACGTCGACGATTTTGTTCTCCAGCCTCACAATCTTGCCATGACAGGGACCACGCTAAACACGCAGGATTCGTTGATCAAAGGAGTGCTACACGTGAGGCCTAAGTCTATCCATGGCACCTGTGAACTGGAGGATTGGATGTGAAATGATGTGAAGTGGTGAGTTTCTCACAACACATGCTGACCCCACACGTGAAAACAAGTCATTACATTATATTACATTCCCTTATCACTGTGGTGGGCAGCCACTTCCCATTGGTATAAAGTAAGTAGAATTAAGTGGACTCATTATGGACCCTATGGCCTCTGCGAGCTGGGTATTCTGAAACAAATCACTTTCCCGCACTCTCCATTCACCCCAGCGCCGACTTGATGCAGTGATGCCGAAGTTGATTCATTCGGGAAATCTGAAATCAATAGATGTACGCAACCTAGCACACAATTTAGAACATATACCTCATGCTGACATCGTGCTCATACATTGCATGAAAGCAGGTTGCACAAATTTCGCTATCTATAGCATTCCCTAAAATTCACTTTGCAAACTCCCCAGCTTGAGCACTGGCACCTGCATGTCTCAACAGTGCCTTGATCTCCGATGGTCGCCTCCCTCAATTCCAGCTCCACATGCTGCCGTAAGTCTACGAAGCGACTGAAGAGCGACTGCGATGCTTGGTGTAGACGAGTCACCATTGATTCACCTCGGACAAATTGATCAATCTGTTGGAGAATATCTATCACATGCTACAATATGCCATTCACATCAATCGCGCATGTCATACACATGATTTGGGATGATTTGGGTATACATGGTATACGTATGTATATATGGATCACATGGGTATAGTCAGGTAACTCATGCACTTTGGACAAGCAAGTCACAGCTCTGACGATTCTCGCTGATGAGATGAGGCCACTTGTCCAGGTCTTCCATCATGTTCTCCAAGTCATGTCTTAAGTTTGTTACCTGTAACAGCAACCAGCTGGGAAGAAAAGGGCAGAAACACAGACTGCAAATATCTGCCATCCCTCTGATGTACTGATGTTGGTTATCATATTGCTTTATTGAGAATTAGGGGGAGAACCATGAAAAAAAACAATTGTCAATCCATTTCCCACCATTTTCACCAGCAATCTCAGCATTTTGGGGGATCCCCCACATCTATTTATAATATGTTATAATATTTTATAATATCTATATAGCTATGGTCCATACGGATCTCGCGCCTTGGATTGCATGGCCACACAGGTGAGCAGCTTCGTGCTGGCCACCAGGCCTTCCTGACGCTTCCCCTTGATGTGGGACAAGATGAGCTGTGCCACTTTCCGGAAACGCTCCAAAGCCTTGAATCAAGGCTAGATATGGCATGATATGGCTCCCATTGAACCAATGCCCGGAATGTGGGATGATGTCGGATGCAAATCTGTTCCAATGTTTGGAAATGTGTTGAAACTGCTTGGACGCTTCTGTCAAACATGCCTTCTTTGCTGTTCAAAACATTGGCTGACGACCAGCCTTCATCTGGCATATCTAATCTAGCATTCAACATCCCTTTCCTGACAAGTTTTGCTGAGGCACACTCGGCTTCGCTTCATTCTTCATCCGCACAGCTGAAGACGTGGATTCCAAGATCACAGAGCTGGAGCTCCGGGGGGGGGCATCTGAAGCTGCCGAACTAGCTGAGACAGCTGACACAGCTGAGACTACTGAGACTCCTTGTGGCAAAGTTGGCCAAAAGCTTGCTCAAATACCCAAAAATACTATAAAATACAGGTCTCTGGGAGATTGTGGGAGACCAGCTTTAAAGTTGTGAAATTAGCATCAGCCACAAGGCGTGCACTACTGAGTTGGGCTCACGCAATTGCCCACTAGGGGGTGCAGTAAGGCATCGCTGACAACAAACGAATTTCAGAAACCATTTAACATTATTTGAACATTGACATTGACCAGAACAAGCGCGTGGTGTGTGGGACAACTGCCAACATTGCCAAGATTCCCATCATCAGCTTCTTCCTGATTGCCGGTTTAAAATCATGGTAGGGAAGGGGATCTAAGTCGTCTTCCCTTGGCATTTCATCTAGTCAATCTAGTCTATTTGGGTGCAAACCTTCAAACAAACATCTTCCAAGGTTGAAGGACCCAGCGTCATGTTGAAGGTCCCCTTCTTCTTATGCGAAGCAGGCTTTATAGAGATCTCACGCGTCACTGTCGAATATCCCATGACTTGATCAGCCAGATCTTCGCACTTGTTGAGGAGTTTTTGCAGTCGCGTGTCTGCTCGTTCTAGGGAGTCCAATCGCCACATGACCCACTTCCAAATGGTGCAGGGCGGTATATCTTCTTCAGGTGCATCGGGGAAGACTGGCACATGTGAAGGGACTGGTGTCTTTTCCAGAGACTCAGCAAAACCCGTGCCGTGCGCCTGCACCTCAGGGGTGTCGTCGTGACACCCCGTGACATGCCATGACATGCCGTGACTCGCAAGATCTTACAAGTCACCCAGAAGGACATGTCCCATCCTGTCCCAAGAGGCCCCAAGGCTCAAGATAATCAATGTAGATGGGGCACATCGAGATGTATTAATGGGATTTACTGGGGGCATGGCAATGGGTACATGGCCTAAATGGGCCCCCACTCTTGACCATCATCCCCCCCCTTCTCGGGGCAGCAGTGCCTGCAAGACCAACTCCCTGAGTTCGGTCAAGTTTCCCAAGACGGCAACCTTCAAGACCTCATCCACCAAGGATAACATCCCCCAACTGTGCAAGCGACTGCTGAGCCAATCTTGCCAGTCCATGCTTGGACCCTCTGATAGATCTGATACCATTCCATCCTCAAATGCAAATGCGGCGAGTTGGAAGACAAATTGACAAACATCTTCAAGTTCCTCATGCCAATGAATGTAGGACGAAGTACTCATTGGAAACGAGCTTGGAAGTTCGGATGGTGTGACTCCCACCATGTTAAGTGTTGAGTGGAAATCCCCATCTGAGCCCAGCTGGCAAACAATAGTCGTTTTAGAAAGAACATGGGGGGTTGGTTCTTGTAACCCCCAAAAAAATCAAAACTGATGCAAAGTCTGCCAACGTCGTCTGCAACGTCTTTCGTGGCAGTTGGCGTGCCATCTTCTTCAAAGCCTTCCGATAGATCCGACTTGGTCTTGCCGAAGGAGGTCACAGATTCTTTCGAACGCATCCTCAGGCAGTTGTCCTTCCCGACCTCGGCATTCGTCCCGGTTCCGTCAAAGTGAAGATGCTTGAAGAGTCGGGAAGAATTAAGAGACAAAGCTGGACCTTTCTTGTGATATTCCTCAGGATGAAGAGTGTGGAACAGTATATTATAAAGAACTTCATGGATGGACCTGTTGACATTCTACTATTTCAAAACCACCAGGACTACAATCACCCACTGTCTGGGATGGACAGAGGCAATGAGAGGCCGGAGCCAAGAAACACTGACACTTCAAACACTTCTACTTTCCCCATCTTTCCCCTCAAACTGTCAATCTAAAAAAAAATGCAGCTCATAGGAACGTTTGTCTTCGCCTCCAGTGCCATTCTTCGCTGCCAGTGGCCGTACGGTGTCGCTATCTTCGGTTCATCTTTCAGTAGCTTCACACATGCAATGTCCAGGTATGGCCATCTGGTGTCACGTTCATAGACCATCTGTCGCGGCTTGATCTTGGCCTTTGGCCGCGATCCTGGTGCAGTTGGAATGGAGGACTCCGCAGCTTCCGCGGACTTCATGAAGCATTGCACTTCCCGCAGAATCCGACGCTGGTGCAATGGGTGTGCGATTCCCATCTCCGCCAACGTCTCGGTGGTGAGCGGAGCTGACGTGACGTCGGGAGAGGCTTTCTCCTAGCCGAGATTCGTTGATATGCTGCGAGAGCCTAAAGGATCAAAGGGTGCAGCATGATATAGCATGATTACAGCGTAATGACGAAGGCGAAGATGAATAAGGATGGGCTATGCAAGGTTGATGCAGGCAACCTGGGTACCTGCGATGATGAAGCCCACAATCTAAATGAATGTTCGATATGTTCGCGAGTGTGTGTTTCATTTTTGTCTGATATTTTCTGCATGAATTTTAAAATTTCACATGTGAACGACTATTGTATATGCATACAAAACTGTATGTGGCACTGCAGCGTTTGGAGCTCAGAGCTATGGTATGCGGATCTCCTCCAAGTTTGTCCGCAGCTGCGCCACCATCCAATCTGGCAAGTTCCGCCTGGGCGTTTGACCGACTTAATGCCCCAAGGCACAAACCCAAACAATCGTTATCAATCGATATCGATCGTTCTGAGAGAACACATCATTGGCTTCAACTTCTTCAATTTCTGGAAGAAGAACACCATCATCGCAAACTTGCACAAGCCTTTGCAGTGAGATCATGTGTTCTTTCCTACCCACGCTGGAAGACGTGCATCAAGCTCTTTCACTGAGGAAATGACGTGGCCAGGAAGCTGCAGAACTCATCGACCTTCAATGCCATCAGGGCAAAGGAGACAGCTGGACTCCACAACCTGCAGCTTGGCAATTTCATCCGTTCATGTGAAGCGTATCCCAAAAATGTGTCAGAGACAGAGGTTATCAGCAACACATTTTTTAAACATGCCAATATATGCCAATGATATGTCAGTGTTGATCAATGTTGATCAATGTTGATCAATGTTGACTGATGCCGCTACATATTGTGACAATGTGCACCCCCCACGCTTGCCTTGAAGGGCTGCTGAGGTGCTTCGCTGGCGAGCCCGCGACCAAACGCGTAGCTGCTCATCAAAATGTTTGCAATAGCTTTGGGTCTTGTCTTAATGACTTATACAAACGCTTCTGATGTTCTCGATCTATCTTAATGCAGGTTCCTAGCTGAAGTTTGAGATGAGCTTGCCACTAGCATGAATGTTAGTCTTGACAGGTTCAAACACACGAAACATAAGAACCAGCATTGGCCACCAGAATTATTTACAAGAGAGGTATATATATATCATACCCATTACTTCTGGTTGGCCACTGGGTGCATAACATGTCTTTGCTTTGGGGTGAAACCTTTTGAGCCTAGATGCTTCACACCCAACGGCATCCTAGCCTACTCCTAGCCTACTCCTAGCCAGTACAGATTCCGCTCTGCTTTGGAACTGCAAATTGAACGCACGCTGACCCACAAATCTTGGTCTTGCACTGAGTTTCAAGATGTTTCAAGGTTTGACACGGATCCCTTGTCCCTTTGCCTTGCTCTCGGCTCTGTCTCGAGAAGGCTTGAGCTTCCAAGCTGGCCTGCTGCAAGGAGATTCGGGGCTAAATGGCAGGACCTTCCCAACGCTGCATGTCAAAAAGCACTCCTCTTGAGTTCTTGGCATCAAAACAAGAAAGCAAAAAGCACATTTCAATGCATTTCATTCATCCCTCAACGAAAACTCTTGGCATCCCCCAGGCTACAACTGAACCGCAAACTCAGTCGGGTGAACAGCAACGCGTCTACCCGGAAGCCTGGGAATGGATCTGTCTCAGCTCCTCTGCTGCAACTGGACCTAGGCCGCCCTTAACAAAAAAACACAAGTCATCCTGGCGTGCTCGTGACACAACAAGGTCAAAATGGCATCTACTTGCTCAACCAGTGTCAGGACCTTATTTCATCTTATTTCTCCCCACTTTTGGATATCTTCTAGTATCATCCACCTCATGAACCTTTTTGTGTCCATCGAAAACGTGCATTTGTATGCAATCAAAACATATCAAAACCATGTATATTGCAGATCATTGTAGATCTGTGGTAGCTGCTTTTTGGGTAGCTGCAAACCCGCGTTTCACAAACCAACTCCCAATCTGTCCGACACTGCCGAGCCCTGGGCGATCTTCCCACACGTGCCGCGAAGCACCTATAGAGCTCCAGCGGTTTGAGAATTCTGCGGAATGAAATGTGTGGACTTTTTTTTTTTTGTGAACCCACAAAAAATATGATAGATTCAATTCTGATCACACAAATCCCAATTGGGTATATATAATTACACTGTTTACAGTTTACAGGCAATTTCCAAATGAGCAAATTGGGTGATGCATGGTGGGTTTAAGGCACTGACAATCATCGATAATCATTGAATGCGATTGATTGAATCATTGTTACATATCCAATCATCGCAATCATATCCACCCGCGTCCGGTGTTCCTGCAGGAGGCATCCAGTCTTACAATGGTCTTTTCAATGCTATATTCCGGCAACTTCGGCGTCGGCGGCTGTCTCATTGTCGCTGCCAGAGGGGTGCCTAAACTCACCTGGAGTTGACCATATTTTAGCGATGATATGGGCTGGTCAGCAGAGGAATCCAGAGGAGATCCACTGTTTGAACTTGTCACAAGAATGGTCAGGGCACCATATCCATGCATCCAGGGCCGGCGAAATCAACAACCCTGGCACCATCGAACTACACGAGCTCAGCTGGTCCAAGTCTCCTGGAGTATGCCCTACTGCTATCTACTGCGATCATCTGCGATCTACTTCTACTGATACTTCTTGCATCTTCTTGATACACCGATACACCATTTGCCGCTTCTGCCCTCACTTGCTTTCAGCTTTGGCGAAGTCTTGCGCCACCATCTTCGATGTAATCCTGGGTTCACATTCTTGACGTCAGACGAAATATGTTGACATATTAAATTAATATAAATTAACATATCCGATTGCAAGCGGAGGCTAAAGATCTCTAAATTGCTCCCTAATGCGATGCCATTTGTTCGAGCATGTTCGATGACTTTTCATCTGAAGAGCCTCTGGGGGTCACCACCTGCGCCTCACCAAGGACCAAAGGCCCAAAGGTCCAGGCTGTACACTATACAGGCTATACATCACTGTACATGTCTTGGGCAGGATGGTCTCTTTCACGCGTGCTTTCCTTCAGAACCTATAGGCGATTTACGGCATGGGACTGTGTGTCAGTGTGGGATGGCATGGGTCAAAATCTTGTGGTTTGACTATTGTCTACGACAGACATAGGCTGTAGGGTTTGGTGACACAATTTCTGACCCAGGCATGCAGAGGCTAGCATTCCTCGGATGAGTGCCCCAGACTCAGCTTGCTAAGCTGGGCCTTAACATGCCGCATCGCACTTCGATTATACTTCTGATTCCTCTTGGATTTAAGAGGCCTGAGTCTCGGCCATTCGTCAGAGCAGTCACATGGGTAAGGCTCAAGCTGATCAGACTTTTCTTTTGGCACCTGTTTCCAAGATCGCTTTGAATTTCTGCCCAAATCCCGGTGCAGAAGGCGGGGGCATAAATCCTGCAGAAACACTAAATCACGGAGGACGTTTGGAGGGTCGTCAGGAGGGCAGCAGTACATGCAGTCGCAGCCTATATCCCACCATTCTTCATGGAAATTAGCTTTCTCATCAAATTCCAGCAAGAGCTGCCCTTGCTGGTGGGATCCTTCCAGTGCCTTCTGCAAGTCTGCTCTCAAACCGGGGATCTTCTCGTTCTCCAATTTTCGCCAAAGAGCGTGCTTCTTGAAATCCTCGTGCCCGACTGTTTCTTCCATGTCTCCCAAGCGAACTAGCTTTGGAAGCCGAAAGACTAGCCACTTCTCTTGCTGCAATGGCAAAGTTCCCTTCAATTGCTCGATTGTTCTGTCGATCTCTCTGAAACTAGTGCCTGCGACACACAGCTGCCTTCGTTTCCGGGTCAGCTCAGTCTTCAAATCTACCCATTTCGCAACTTGCTTCTTACAGGCTTGCAAGTCCTCCTTGAAGATACGCAAGTGCCTTGAGAGCTCCATTCTGTCTCGGTCCACCACTCCGAAAAGGGGGCCAGGTTCAGAGATTTGGAAGGCTGCCAAGGCATCAGCCAGGCTCGCTGTTCCACAGAGAACCTGCCCTGCACAGCTGATCCTTACTGCCTCGGCGGAAGCTCCCAGGGCCTTGGCCACTTTGGTCTTCACTTGATGCAAACTTTCCATGGGCTGCACCAAAACGGATTTGCCGTTGAGGCAAACCACCTCCATCTGTAAGAACTGGGAGCAAGCCAGGTAGGGGAGTTGATTGAGCCAAACTGCAACTTGTTTGACTTTAAAGTGGAGAGGGGAACATGGCAGAACAACGAAATCAATGAGCGTGTATACAGGTACTGCGTCATATTCACGAGGAAAATGACGCGCACCTTGAAAAATATGGCATTGGCCCATTGGCATCGCCGCATCGCTATCAAGTAGCCAAATGTAGTCAACACATGTCAACAATAGTCCATGAAATTTCCATAAGATCCATAAGTCCATATCCATCCATATCCCAGATGAAAATCGGACGAGGCTCGGGTGATAAGTTCCTCTGGCCTTCTCGAAGGCAGCCTTTGCCCTCGCCATTCGAGCAGGCTCCTTCATCCTCAGCCGACCAATATCGACATCTGCTATGCTGATTGTGAAAAGGTTTAATAGGGTTTAATTATAAGATTTTGTAAGACAACAAGGAAAGCCAAGACAAGTCCTTCCATCATCAGGGCGCCTCTGTGGGTGCTTGGAAATTTTCAAAGGGCGTAGCTACAAAGACAGAAGGGTGCTGCGTGCTGTGCTGACACGCCACAGCTCCCGATAGAGTGGGCGAGTGAACTTCATCCTGCCCACCTGAGAGTCTGAGAGGAGCCCAACTTAGGAATACACAGGAAACAAATGGAAACAATATGAAACACAATTGTTACTCACAATTGTTCCTACATATCAAGCATCTTCACCGACAGTGAAACAATCATCAGCACACAATATACACAATACTCAATGGATTGGTTTAAGGGAAAATTTACAGGAAAGCCCCATGTTTAATGGGAAAATCTATGGTTTCCTGTAAATTTTCCCTTAAACCAATCCATTGAAATACACTACGAAGATTCCCCTTGGGATGGCCTCCAGTGCCATGGCGATGGCGGCATCCACTCGTGATGGGTCATGGCATGCCATGGCCAAAATCAACCAACGGAACCGGATCTCTGCATTGCTGGTGGCATCCTCAGTCGCTGAGACATGTTGGCTGATTAGCTGATTAGCCAAAAGGGGCTAAAGGGGCTAAAGGGGCTAGTAGTTTGCTGGTTTCTTGGGGGTTCATTATACTTGGGTCATGCTTCAGTCCTATGGCCACTTTGCTTCGCTTTGCATTCGCTTTGCCTTATCCTGTTCTGCTTCGGACTTTGCTCATTGCTCCAAGTTTCCAAGCCATACGCCTCGCTCCACGTGCTGAGACGTTGTCGCACCTAGGTGAGACATAATTACTGCGTGGTGAAAAGCCCGCTGAGTTTCATATGGTCTGAGTTCTCATCTATACTTATGCTTGATATATCAGTTGCAACCCAAGTTATTGCGACAAAGATCCAAATCATGCCTTGTGTGAAACGTTTTATTATCATTACATTAGTATGCATTGATCACAGTTGCACACATGCATTCATAAACTAGTAGATACATGTAGATACAGTTACACAAATGCGTTTAGACTTAGACTTGTAGCATCATGCATCAACATATCAACGTATTATTAGATCTTACTAGTGTCGGGGTGATTTCTGTGGAAGCTACTGCGTTTCTCAGACACCTTGCCTCATCCGCTTTGCCAGCAGCAGCTTGCTCGCGAGCGTAGTCCACCAGCCGGTCCAAGAGCAGCCTCAATGACAAAGGTGGACGGCACAGTGTTGTGACCAGCACCTGTAACATCCTGCAACAGCTCTCCAAGGACCATTTCGGGGTCATATTGAGTGGAAAATGACCAAAACATCTACACATGAGATCACATGAGAAGGCATTTCTTTCAAGCACCAAATGACTGCTGGAAGTCTCTGCACGCCGGTGGCTTCGTGTCACGTGTGCTTGCTGGCTATGTACAGGTCTGCAAGCAATGTAATCAATATATTTACTGTTGGATTGTCTATCTACCTTCCCCATCTGAGCATTCCATACCAGGATTGTCTGTCAAGCATGTTATTTTTGGTGTCGCCGTCATTTTGGGGATTGCACGGGTAGAAGGTAAAGCAACATAAAGCAATATATATATATATATGCATAGTAAAACATGGTGGTTAGTAACCTAACCGTGGAACCGCAGGAACCTGAACCGTAGGAACCGAACCGAGTGGAACCTAACCGTTGTGAACCTAACCGAAAAGATTCGCCATGGAACCGTCAGAACCGATCGAACCGAACCGACCGAACCGAAAGCAGATATACCGAACCGATCGAACCGAAAGCATCGGGGTTCCATTTCATTATGTGAAGCTGTGCAGGAGTTTTAGAGCGGTCTAACTTTTGTGCATAGGGCCTCAGGCTTTAAAATGCACAAAAACAATGAAAACTGGTTCTGCAACAAAATGCCTTGCCAGCAAATTCATGCCCGAATTTGCATCCAACTTCATCCAATTTCGAAGACCCTCAGAAACGCCTCTTTAAAAAGGGGTCAGGAAATTCTTTTTAGATAGGGGTATTTTAGAGTGAAGGTGCCCGAATATTAAGTGTTTTTTTTTTTTAATAGCATTTTATAGCAACAAAATACGGTGGCATTCTTTCGTGGCAATTCCTTAAAATTCCTGAAAAATCCTTTAAATTCCCTAAACTCCTAAAATTAGTAATTAGTAAAAGTAATAGTAATAGTAAGAATAATAGTAATAATAAGATATAATAAATATATAATCATACTGTAATATACTATAATATCATCAGTGCTTGGATTCCTAGGGTCGCAATTCTTCCGCCTGATGTCTCCATTTCTCCAAGGGGCATAGTCTGCGCAGGAAACCATCCCTCTGTGTCCTCTTTACTGCCCTCGTAGCCACCCTTCAGGGAGGAGAAGAGCAACTCCACCTGTGAAACACTGTGAAACAGCCCAGCAATCTGAAGGAACCAGGATCTCTGTATCTTTTACAACCAGCTTCCTCCTACATCACTTTGCCTTCCTAAAATCTTTGACTGAATGTCATGTCATTCCCACTCAGAGCGAGAAATGGAGAAAACTCTTGCACCTTCTCGGCAAGTACGCAGTTCATGGTCGGTAATTCAGGCAAACCTGATCCATAAAACCATTTCTGCCAATCCACGTTCTGCACAGCTGGCCTTTGTAGCGATTTCAATTCTGCGCCCAAAATTGAAGGTCAATGCTGAAATATGCTGAACATCATCAATCTCAAAGTCTAACCGAGTCTAACCGAATCCAATTATCCAATTGAACAGAATCAAATCTACCCTATAGGTCACAGGTCTATCCAAAATCTATCCAAAGAATATACTCATGCAATATTCCCCACCCTGCGCGCAAATCCCCTGCAGCACTGGGAGACCAAAGCAACCAATGCATCTGGCTTGAACTTGAAGGAAACAGGAAAGACGGGTCAGTCTCAAGCGTCTGAAGCACATCTTGCAGCCAGAGCTACTCTGAAGAGAAGTGCTCCAGAAAGAAGTTCTTGAAGTCCTCTTCCGTCAAGAAGCCGCCAGCGAAACGTTTCACGTGCGCCCGAAGGTAGGCTTCAAATCTCTCCTCTGCAAGTCAGACAGCCCGTCTGCTTTGCTGCCATGTCAATTTCGTTGTTGTGAGTGGCAATTCACTCCTGGCCCACCAACTTCTCCAAATGAAGCAGCAAGAGCTCACCCTTCCTTGGTACATCAATTCAATCGATCCTTGCCTGTCATGCCGATGGAATGCCTTCCTTTGCCTGCTATTGCCCACTAAATCCACGTCTGAGGAGCACATAAGGAACAACGCTGAAGGCATCGTCAGGATCGATTCCCTTCAGTTGCGGGCCTCAGTTGCCAATTGGATTTTGCAAGGCTGCAAGTTAAGCAGTCGCACGGAGAACTTTGCAATGTCATAGTTCTTGGTTGGTGTATGTATTACTGTCCTGGATGGCGTATTACTGGTTTCACGCTTTGCTTGACCCACTGCCAGCCCCCCATTTTTGATGCGAAGAAGTGGAGACATGTGGGGACAAGGCGCAGAGCTTTGTAAACTCGTGGCCAGCACCAAAGAGCTCGACGGATTGCACCAGGTCAAGGCAGTCGTTCCGCACCAGCAGCTGTTCATAGTCCTTGCAGCTCTGGTTGCTGGGGTGAGTACGGTGAATGATTAGCTAGTGTATGCTAGTGTGGACCAGGCAATTGTTGGGCCCTTTTGCAGTGTTACTTCTGCAAGTGAGGCTCCGGTCCGTGGATGTTGTTCATAATCCTGCGCTCTCCAAACTTTGTGAAGCCCTCGTTCAACCAGAAACATTCCTAAATCAGATAGCTTCACAGCATCGCATGGCATGTTTCAGGCACATCCAAACATAGCTATGCACTTGCCACCTCCGTGCAACCTGCAACCTATGCAGTCGAAGCGGCCCAGCTCCGGTTAGTGCATAAATTTCCAAACCAGCTGTGTGTTATTTCATGGGCCACCACGTCTGCCAACGACCGATCGCCCGCCAAGAGAGTTGGAGTTACAAAAGTTAAGCCTCAGTCAGCAGCAGCAAGGGGGGGACAATTTTGATCAATTTTGTGCCTCTGTACTTGCTTGGCTGATCATGTCTGATCGACCCAAAAAAGGCCAAACTCCACACTGCTGAGTACTGAAAGCAAGCTACTGGCATGCTAGCGGCATTTATACACGATCATTTACGCATCTGTCATTTCCATTTTCTGTGGCGTACAGTGCCACTTGCAAATAAAACCCCGGGCATCTCTTGGCGCTCCTCTCTCCCTCAGGGAGGTTGCAACGTGAAAGACTTCAAGTGTTGGTCTGGAAGAAGTTGGCTAGGCAACTCTGGGCAGAGATGCCAAGGAAATGTGACTGAAATGGTGTTCGAAGCTGCGCCAACTGTCTCCCTTAAGGCAAGCGACACGGGTTTTCCATGCCGCCATAAGGAAAAGATGGAGGCAAAACGAGCAGATCGTAGATGCCCCAAACATATTCACCAAAGAGCTTCTCTCCAATGGCCAGAAACTTCTCGGTGTCCGAAAATTCCTGGTGGCATTCAGATTCATTCAAGACAATTCCTCGTCATGCGACTATCCTATCTATCCTGGCCACCCATCAAAGCTCTGGCAACTCCGCAAAGAACAGCACCGAAAGCTATCAGCTATCAAGGGTCATAAAATATCATAAAATGCTATATCATACATGCAGGCATATTGTATGTCTTTATATATATATCCTTCCTTTCAGCAACCTTCTCTTTCAGGTTCAGTCAACAACATCACTCGTTGCCCATAATTAAAAATAATCCACCGAGAGCCACTCACAGTTGCTACAATCTGTCCAGATCTTCCATCAGGTCTGGTCCGAGCTGCAAATGCACAGGCCTCCACAGCCTCTGGTTCACTCCACACATGACTACGTGGGCCCACGCGGCGTGAGGCCAAATTTCCACAGGCCAGGGCCAGCAAATACGATGGAATCGGCACCTTCCTGACATTAATTCTGACTCATATCACTCAGAAGTATGAATGTTCGATGAACTCTGTTGGATGCATCATATGCAACATGATTCTACAGCGATGTACGCCCGGGCAGGCTGCAAAGAGATTGTAGATCTCCAAAGCTTCAGGAATATAAAACTTTGCTCTTCAACCTTTGAATGTACCCCTCACTCTCTCTGTTCTCTCTCTCTCTCTCTGAAATTGAAAAAACGTAAGGCCACAAGGCCTTCTTTGAATCGTCTACAGTATGGTTCGTCTTATTCCCAGTGTTTCTCAGAACTTGTTTTTGCCAAGCGACTGCGTGAAGGAAAAGCATCGCTTGCCACCCTCCACTTCCTTGGGCTCGCCGTCCGGCACTGCAGACATGAGCACTGTGAGGGGTGAAGGAGCAGTGATCTTGGCAGTGTACTTGCTCTTGACGCCTGCCACGGGGCCAGGTGGAAGCTACCCTGAGGGTAGCCTGACATATTTCCAAAACGTAAAACAACCATGTAAACAGCGGCCATTTATAACTCGTGTGCACTTTGGTTAGTGGGCAGCTTGCTTCACTAAACCCTGATATGCACCAAGCCAGTGCTTTCTGGTAAATGAAACCTGGCTACCACTTCTGCATAGCGCTATCCTGGTATGTTGACGATTGTGCACTATGGCTCGACCATAGCCTTACTCGACCTTCCTCGATGTGTTCTTAGTATTTCTTAGTGGGGTGGACGAGTGTTGTCAGTTGGCATTGGGGAATGGCCAAAGAGGGAAAACTTGCCTGGTGTGTCTTGGCAGGGCATGAGGCACCGAGCATGAATAGCTTGGCACTGCGTAAAGAGATACGGGTGCTTCTTCCCTTGTGTCTGCTCCTCAGTTAAGTCAACACCAATGGAGAAGAGATTTGGATAGATTTGGGAAACTCAATCACACTGAAAGCATCCAAAATGCATCCACGGGTCCGGAGAGAGCATCTGTATGGCAATGGCGTCCTTATGAAAGCACATGAGTTGATCTGTGGCAAGTTCCATCAGCTAAGAAGAGTGCTAAGAACCATGTTGGGTTTGGGAGTTTGGTATATATGAACTTGGTTGAAAGCCGCTGAAATCCAGCGGCCTAGAAGGACTTTGAACAGTTGGACCCACAGTGCAAAACTAAAACTAAACTGTTCAACTCTAACTCTCCCAAGGAAAACTTCCGAATGAAATGGAATGAACCACCTAGGCATCACAATTTTCAGGCCAGGCATCTGGCGCTGTAGCATACTCTATTCGCACCACTGCCTTTGCCCCTGGGGAGAGCTTCCTTTGGCGGAGAAACTGCCCAAGAACATTGCAGGCCCAAGCATGACCAAGGGTTGCATCTTTCACAGTGCGGGAGAAACTTGATTTCAACTGGACTTAGACAATCTTGGACAGATACAGGCACATGAAACAAAAACTGATCCAACGCAAACAGAGATTCTTGAGAAGTGGTACCTCCAACGCTTCTCCCAGTGCTTCGGATTTGCGGCCTCATCGGGCTGCTGACTGTGAGGAAGCGTGATGCTTATGACTTCTGAGAATTGCTTAGCCCATCTTAGCCCCATAAAAAAAGTTACAAACAAAAGGTTTTCAACAGCAAAACACGCAAGCCTGACTATGTTCCCTGCCGAGAAACCCTTGGTGCCCAGCTGATATTCTCCAGGCGCCCCATCCACCGTGATGCTTTTGATATCTAGGCTGCGCGTGTCCAGGACCATGCGCTCTGTCTCTTGAACACATAGCAGGTGTAGCTCGATGGCGCCCTGCAAGATACCCTTCTCAAAGCTGATCCTCAAATTGGAGGGTAATTGCCGTTTAATGCCATGTAATGCCATGTGGGTATTGCTTTCAAACCACCACAATGGATGGTAATAAAACATGATCAGCCTTCTGAGGGCCGATTGGAACCCAAGTTTTGCTGATATCTCTTTTTTTGCAATCGTTGGTGGGAGGTGAATATGCACAAAAACCGGGGTTGCATAGTCGGACGTCCCAATTTCGAGACTTAGCCGGATGGCAAGTCCAAGCATCTCCTGTTCCAACGCATAGCTCTCCACGAGCACTTCGTCGAAATTGCCTTGCTTTCTCGGAAAAGGCTGCGTCCGTCTTGTGATTTTCCCCACTTTCAAATGAGACTTTGGGGTTTGATATGGTTTGATTGTGGTTCCCTCTTTCAGCCCCAAAAGGAAACTACGTGGTGGCACTCAAGCTTCATCCATGCCAAAGTGATTCCTGATATTTGGTACTCACACATCCTTGTGGATCCCTTTGAACATCTTTGAACACACACACACATATATATATATACACACAATTCCGGATGTACACTGTGTACTTCTCCACCGTCGCTCTAAATTGTGTCATGGTGCTATAGCTGCTGGCATCTGGATAAGGCCAATCGGTCGTCAGGGTCACAGCTAATCTGGCAGCAGATTGCCCACCCACCGCAGGATATCCAGTTTCCACCTTGGTGATCTTGGCCAAGCCCTGCTTCTCAATGGCATGTGCGGTCTCTGCCACGGTTGTGGTGGCTGGGCCCGTGCCTGGACAGCGTGGAACATGGAACTTGGCGTTTGAAAATAGTGCCCTTGGCATCCTAGAAGCAGCTCTGGTGGCAATCATCACCAGCATTCATAAACTCATATTATACACTATTATAATTTATGAGTACTAACTAGACGACGGATGGCCTGAGAGCGTAGAGGAGCAGAGTCTTCTGTTGTTAGTATGGAGACACGCTTTTTACACACAGGCTCTTTTACACACAGACGCTTTTACACACAGACGCTTTACACACAGACGCTTTTTACACGCAGGCGCTTTTACACACAGAAGCTTTTACACACAGACGCTTTTACACACAGACCCTTTTACACACAGACGCTTTTACACACAGACGCTTTTTACCCTTTTACACACAGACGCTTTTTACACAAACACTTTCACGCGCAGACGCTTTTACACACAGACGCTTTTTACACACAGGCTCTTTTACACACAGGGACTTTTACACACAGAGGCTTTTACCCGCAGAGACTTTTACACACAGACGCTTTTACACACAGAGACTTTTACACACACAGACGCTTTTACACACAGACGCTTTTACACACAGACGCTTTTACACACAGAGACTTTTACACACACAGACGCTTTTACACACAGAGACTTTTACACACAGAAGCTTTTACACACAAACACTTTTACACACAAACACTTTTACACACAGACGCTTTTACACACAAACGCTTTTACACACAGAGACTTTTACACACACAGACGCTTTTCCACACAGACGCTTTTACACACAAACGCTTTTACACACAAACACTTTTACACAAACAGTTTTACACACAGACGCTTTTACACACACACGCTTTTACACACAGAGGCTTTTTACACACAGACGCTTTTACACACAAACACTTTTACACAAACAGTTTTACACACAGACGCTTTTAAACACACACGCTTTTACACACAGACTCTTTTTGCACACAGACGCTTTTTACACACAGACACATTTGACACACAAACACATTTACACACAGAGGCTTTTACACACAAACACTTTTACACAAACACTTTTACACACAAACACTTTTACACACAGACGCTTTTACACACAGACGCTTTGACACACAGACGCTTTTACAGACAGACGCTTTTACACACAGAGACTTTTACACACAGAGACGCTTTTACACACAGAGACTTTTACACACAGACGCTTTTACACACAGACACTTTTACACACAGACGCTTTTACACACAGACGCTTTTACACACAAACGCTTTCTACACACAGGGGCTTTTACACGCAGAGACTTTTACACACAGACGCTTTTACACACAGAGACTTTTACACACAGACGCTTTTACACACAGACACTTTTACACACAGACGCTTTTACACACAGACGCTTTTACACACAGACGCTTTTTACACACAGGGGCTTTTACACACAGAAGCTTTTACACACAGACGCTTTTTACACACAGACCCTTTTACACACAGACGCTTTTACACACAGACGCTTTCTACACACAGGGGCTTTTACACACAGACGCTTTTACACACAGACACTTTTACACACAGACGCTTTTACACACAGACGCTTTTACACACAGACACACAGACGCTTTTTACACACAGGCGCTTTTACACACAGACAAGTCCGGCACAAGTAAAATCGCAATTTTACCTCAGTTTTTGACGATCGACCCTCATTTCGTGCGAAAGGGTTGCTCCGGCACAAGTAAAATCGCAATTTTTCGTCAGTTTTTGACGATCGACCCTCATTTCGTGCGAAAGGGTTGCTCGGGGGCAAGTAAAGTCGCAATTTTTCCTCAGTTTTTGACGATCGACCCTCATTTCGTGCGAAAGGGTTGCTCGGGGGCAAGTAAAGTCGCAATTTTTCCTCAGTTTTTGCCGATCGACCTTCATTTCGTGCGAAAGGGTTGCTCCAGGACACGAAAAATCGCAATTTTACTTCAGTTTTTGCCGATCGACCCTCATTTCGTGCGAAAGGGTTGCTCGGGGGCAAGTAAAGTCACAATTTTTCCTCAATTTTTGACGATCGACCTTCATTTCGTGCGAAAAGGTTGCTCCAGCACAAGAAAAATCGCAATTTTTCCTCAGTTTTTGCCGATCGACCCTCATTTCGTGCGAAAGGGTTGCTCCAGCACAAGAAAAATCGCAATTTTTCCTCAGTTTTTGCCGATCGACCCTCATTTCGTGCGAAAGGGTTGCTCCAGGACAAGAAAAGTCGCAATTTTTCCTCAGTTTTTGCCGATCGACATTCATTTCGTGCGAAAGGGTTGCTCCAGCACAAGTAAAGTCGCAATTTTTCCTCAGTTTTTGATGATCGACCCTCATTTCGTGCGAAAGGGTTGCTCGGGGGCAAGTAAAGTCGCACTTTTTCCTCAGTTTTTGCCGATCGACCCTCATTTCGTGCGAAAGGGTTGCTCCAGGACAAGTAAAATCGCAATTTTACATCAGTTTTTGCCGATCGACCCTCATTTCGTGCGAAAGGGTTGACGTTTCGTGACTCACCGCCGGTACCACCCTGGGCCTAAAGAGAGAAAGATAAAGAAGGCGAGAGAGAGAGAAAAAGGAGAGAGAAAGGAGAGAAGATGTGAAGGTGAGAAGATGTGAGAGAAGGTGTGAAGATGAGCAGATGTGAAGATGAGCAGATGTGAGAGAAGATGTGAAGATGAGCAGATGTGAGAGAAGATGTGAGAGAATATGTGAGAGAAGATGTGAAGATGAGCAGATGTGAGAGAAGATGTTAGAGAAGATGAGAGAAGATATGAAGAAAGATGAGCAGATGAGAGAAGATGTGAGAGAAGATGTGAGAGAAGATATGAAGAAAGATGAGCAGATGTGAAGATGAGCAGATGTGAGAGAAGATGTGAAGATGAGCAGATGTGAAGATGAGCAGATGTGAAGATGAGAAGGTGTGAAGATGAGAAGGTGAGATACAGACCCCCACTATTGGAAGAACCCTGCGCTCAGACGCTCTCGGGAAAAAACTACAACAATATGTATGTATGTATGTATGTATGTAATGTAATGTAATGTAATGTAATGTAATGCCATGCCATGCCATGCCATGTCATGTCATGTCATGTCATGTCAATGTAATGTAATGTAATGTAATGTAAGGTAATGTAATGTAATGTAATGCATGTATGTCTCTCTCTCTCTATATATATATAAATGTATGTAATAATATACGAGGATGCATCCGTGGCAGCATTTTGTATTGACCCAGGTGCCACTCAGAATCACAGATGGCACTGGAGGCTTCTCCTCAGTGCCACGGAGGAAAGTGGCCGCTGCGCGGATGTAAAAGCCGGTGCCCTTCTTCGCAGTGATCTTCCTGGGCAAAGATGATAAGAATGGCTACACTGTGATGAAGAAAAATGTATTATGATAAATCATGCAACACATAGGACAAAGGTCAACAATGGTAAACAAAGGGCTCATGAGAGATTTGAACCAAGCCATTACACTTGACATCCGTTGGCTCCTACTGTACTGGTACTTTGGTGGGCTCTCAATCCCAGGGTCAGTTCGGTCATCACTGCGTGTTCGATGGCCCTGCCAGTACCGAGAGACAGGGCAAGTCTGGCTTGAGCAAATACTGCAGAGCGTTGAATAGACAAAACAACACACCTTCAAAAAATCCGTGGCATGATCAGGTTCATGAGCCAATCGTCAGTGACCTCTGTCTATCCGACTCCACCAGCCCATTGCAAATCACATGCCATGTCCAACAGGTCACCTCATATCACTTCGAATATACTGCAAATGTTTCCAACAGCAACTTTCTAGTGTCATCAATTAATGCACCTGAGCGTGCATCTTCACAGCATCGAAGAGCTTCAACCTGTAGGACCAGCTCCGCCCAAGAGCTCAGGCTGTGGTGCATGATTATGTAACAGGGACCAACTTGTGTCAAACTCGTCCAAGAAAAACAAAACGAAAGATGCTGACATATCTTTACCACCTAAATGTCAAAACATGTCCAAACCAAGCTTGGAACCATATTGCCATGGTAGAACTCCAGCTTGGCCAAACGCGCCAAACCTTGGCACCGTGTTTTGTCACAGGAGATCACAGTGTGATCACAGGCCCTGCCCGAGGCCCTTCCATCTTCTCAGCTTGGGCTGCGGCTCAGCGCAACCACAGGCCAACCAGGTGGGTAGATCTGAGTGGCTGTCGTGGGCTCACATGGATAGTATTGAGCTGTATTGAGTTTATTGACATGTATTGACAACATTGATAGGATTTGATAGGTGTTGGTAACATGGGACAGTTGGAGCGAACATATAGCTAACCACATCTAATCTCATTGGCGCTTAACTTGATGCAATGTGGGTGGAGCCTGGCGCTGACAGGAGCAAACCTCTCGCGCAAACACCTCAACACCAGAAACATGGTATGCCACTGACAGCGAAGTATTGCGCATTCAGAATCCCACATGAACACTGCAGGATAAACCTGCTTTCCAATTTTCATCAATTTCCTCTGATCTCATGGGGTGGCTTTTTGGGCAGCTTAACAATTCTTAACATCTTGTGTAAGTAATTATATAACATTACCAAAGAAACTGCACCATCATCTTCAGTGGTGAAACTCACCGAGAGGCCCTGCCAGTGCTTCTTGCCACCTTTCCTGCGCAAGGGCTTCATCCATGAGCTCCCCTAGGAGAAGCAGTGACCGCCCCGGAAGAGGACACATTGTTTCAAGGGGCTGCAGGAAGGATCCTCAAAAAGTCAAAAGTTATGTTCGGAACGAACCGAGATGAACCGAGGCTGCTGACGTGCCAAAGCCAGTCGCAGGGAATGACCTCCGGTGTTAGGGGGCCAATCACAGAGGGTGGCCGTTGACTCCACCAAAACTTTGGGCGGGGGGCGGGGGCCAAGCCTTGAACCACTACATCTCTGGGTTGAGTTTTGATGGCATGATTTGCAGGTTGTGTTTTAAGTATTTTTAAGTCTGGCAGCCTGGCAACTTTCCAGTTCGCCCTGCCTCCACCAAGTCTGAAGACGGAGCCTGCACGGTGCCGGTGAGCTGGCTGGGAGGCCATTAGATCCTGTTCCACCAGGCCTGATGTGGCTTCTCGCCAGGCGTCATGGAACTTGCCCTTGGGGTTGCCATAGCATCAAATTGTCACATATTGTCACCAGGTAGGCCCGGGCAACATATGTCAAAGCTTGCCCCTTGATGCTTCATTTTTATATATTTTTTTCAGCGCAGGTCCCGAACCTCAACGATGTGCAAAGAGCCGCTGTCCCTTTTCGATCTCAGCTGCTGCCAGTCACTGGCCATTGCTTGGCCAAGAAAACAAGAGCCACACCGTTGCTCCAGCCAAAGCCAACCTTTCGGAGCCAGTCTTGTCAGGTCTCAAGGGTTGGTATCAGTCCCTGATAGTCCCTGCCAACTTTACGCATCGGCAATATTCGGGAATTCAGTAATTAGCGGGAATATGTATCGATAGTATTCAATAGTTAAGCCATCTCCACCGATACTTCTCTGTCAAGACATGTCAAGACTTGACTCCTCACGCCTGCGGCTCGTATTCACCACCTCCACCGCCCTCTCCAGGCTTGGCCGCGTTGTACTTCTCATACATGAAGCCTTGTCTGGTAATATTAAGCAGGGATAAGCTGGGTGCGCTCCAAAAAGTCTGAATGCCTGAAGCGATCCATTTGACCTGATGCCCCTAAAGTCAGCAACAACCTTGAGCCAACATGATCCAGCCGAGCTGCCAGAACTCTCCCAAGACATCTGGCAACTAGAAAGCCATCGCTCAGCTAGATCTTTGGCCAATGCGATGCACCCTTGATGCTCCAAGCCTTTGCGGTAGCAGTATGCATCTAGGGAACAGTGCAAGCAACCGTTTCCATCTCTTTCAACTTGGTAGTTCAAACAGTGCGAAGACAAGGAAAGTGACACCAAAACTCGAGAGGAATCCTTCATCATCCTTCATCTACATTCTGCGACCACAAGCTTGGCAGGCAGCCTTCAATGAGCATGTGCTGCAACGGTGGCCATGCATTGGGAGCATCCCACCTTGGCGTTTCCAGCTGCGAGTAGTTCCCACTAAGGACTGCAGTTGACTACTATGAAGGGGAAATGCGTCACTGGACATCACTGGACTGTGATTGATTCTGAGGATACAAGTTCAACAAGCAAGAGTAGTATTGGATTGTGCTGCGTTGGCGCGTTTTCTTGCAGCTGGGTGTCTGTGTCAAACCATTGGTGTGAACTTTGGTGGACGCGCTGCCTCCCAATTGCAGCAGCCCACTGGCCTCAAGGCTTTGCAAGAATTTCGGCTTGTCCACTTCCTGGCAGCTGAACACTCACTGCACACTGAAGGTCTCAGAGAAATAAAGGCGAAGAAAGGTGAAGCATGCGTCCTGAGGGCCGTGAAGCCCTGCCCACAAGGGCGCAGCCCAGTTGGAGAGTGCCACCACCTGCAATGGATCTGTCATAGCTAGTTGTATAGGCAAGCAAGAGCTCAAACTGCCAATACTTTATGGGCTGGATGCCTTGGAAAATCGACCCTTGTCCATGCGATAGTCGCTGTAGCACTTCATTCCATCATTCCATAGTACCTGGTCCTTGGTGTTCACTAGGCGACAAGGTCCGGCAATCAAATGAATCAGGAACCAGCTTTTTAAGTTATGGATAGTTATGGCCTGAGAAATGGCCAAGGATCGATGGCTTTTCTTCTCAAAGTGGCAGCGTCATGGTATGGCTGAGCCCCACTGTCTTTCCTTAGGCACAACTTCCACGATGGATTTCCAAATTCGTCATACACTAGCACCGATTCCGCACCTCAATTTGGCATTTGCGCCCATCTGATGAGCAAGACGCATCCCCTTGGCTAACATATCATCCTTGATCCGTTTAACATTTATTCAGAATGAAAGTCTCCAAGCCCTCCATCCATTGGTCCATGCACTGAAATTTCACCCCTCAAAGGCTCCGCGGTTGCTTGGCAGGCGCAGAGCCCATGTCCATGTTGGCCACCAGCTCATGCGCCCTCGCCAGGCCTTTCTCAACCTAAGGGGACAAGTCACGACAAATCACCAAATATTGGTGGTTGATGGTGGTTGGGTGTTGGCCGGCCGATTTGAATCGGTATCCTGTGCAAGGGGACTGTTCATGATGACTGATCAATCCACTAAAGAAAGGGGGCATGCCAAGAAAGGTGCAACTCCATATCTCAACACACTATGGTGCGAGTGGTCTGAAAGAACCCCCCGTTCTTTTCCCAGGCCCCATCTCGGGGCCACACCCGCAGCAACAGGCAGTTCAAGTCAACAGGTATTATGCAGTGCCTTGCTGCATGCACAGCTGCGAAGCCAATCAAAAAATGAAGCTGGGAAGCATCATGATTCAGCAAATCGATCAATGAATCAGTCAATGTATCAAAGATAATCAAATATGATCAAAATATGTCAAGTCAAAATGTGATTTGCCAAACTTCACCCCTCATTATAGGTGCGTTGGAGACTATTACCCTGCATCCAGTCCCCAATCATCCGGAAGCACTCCGCATGTCACCGTATCACCGTCCAACTCTACACTTCACACCCCACTCTGACAAGCAAGTCACGTTTTAATCGTCTCCAGCCTGCCAAGCGCAGATGCAAAGCATTGCAGCTTTTGCAAAGCATTGCAACTTTTCTACTGGCCCCTTTATACTGTCTTCTATATACTGGCAACTTGAAACTCTTGATGGCTGGTAACTAAGGAGAACCATATAGATTAGAATCATTAGAATAATGACTTCTCATGACTTCTCACTTCTTGCCGCGTGACATGCTCACAAATCTCACAAGCGCCTGGCTTGGCCCAGGAGATCTTCGTCACCTTGCCATATGCTATGACATGAAAAGAGGATGGATCTCAGCATCCCTGAACGATTGGAGCATGTTTCATGGTGTTTCATGATGTTTCATGATGTTTCCTTATATTTCCATCATGTTGGCTGATTTTTCCAATGACCAGCCGTATAGAGTTATCCAGTTATCCATGCTGCCCCACCAGATCTGCGGCCATGTGGCTGTCATCCATCCATCGGGTGGTGAAATCCCAACCTGACTCCGCTCCGGAACACAAACCACGAAACCTCAGCGCATCAAACAGCTGAATGGGAAGGTTGTCTTCCGACTCAAATATGATAAATTATTCATAAACATTGTTGAACAATCAATATGATACCCAACCAATCCCAACCATATCCAACAATACCTAACATGCAATATGAATCAGTATGACAGTCCGCCATAGTCCGCCTTGGCTTGTCGAGTCCACAGCTGAATTAGAGCAAGGAGCACTTCGCGACTGTCAGGCTCCAAGCCAGATGTTCCTCGGGAGAACTTGGACCTTTGACCATTTTGGCCTACTAAGCCCAGGCCAGCCTTACTAGGCCTACTTGTCAGCTGAAGGTGGTGTTGCTGACCACATTTGGATACTGACATGGCACCTTTTGGCATCTTTTGGCTGGGGGTCTGCACTGACATGACAGTACCACAACCTTTCGACTGCATGCTGCATGTGGCCATTTCTGTAAAGGTGCCATGCCATGGAGGGGGGAAAAAAACATCAAGGGGGGAACTTGGCAAATTAAGATTCTGGCGGGCAGAGATTGCAGTCTCCAAGTCTTCAATGTATGACTCCTCAGATATTGGCACTTGCGTATACTTGCGTGGCGCAGTGCTGAATGCAAATGGAGACAATCTGAGGCGCATGAACATGCACAGCAAGAATGAAGATGAATGAAGACATGCCAAGAGTGTCAAAGTGCTGGCTATGCAACTCTTCGTGAAATTCATCCTGAAGTGGGCTCTCCATGTCCATATAGCCATGCAGCATGGTGCAGCCGAAGGTCGGGTCGCGGTCCTCGCCTCTGTGACTGGTAAATGTTGAAACTCAGCATGCCCGATGGTCTCTTCAAATGAACCTCAGCAGTCTGTAGCAGTTGAGATTGGAATTACAGCGGCGATACATTACATCTAATCAAAACCTAACACACCTATGACCTATGGGTGGGGAGGGCGGGTTTGCAAACCCCAAACGAATCCTAAAGGTCTACATGACAGTGATAGGCAATTTATATTCATGGTTTCATGTAGCATGATCGGCGTGTGTGGTAGAGGGTGGTGATGGGCGGTATAACCGGAAGCAGAACCACAAAAGGCAACATTTGGCTCCTGCTTTGAGGCAAGAGGCGACATGCCCAGAGTCTTCACACATCCAAAAGTTGTATTCCTTCACCAGCAGCGGTAAGACCTGGGCAAAATGTGATCTGCAACGGTCCACGTCTTGAAACACAAACAACTGGTGGCAAGTGGAAGCTGAGAATGGCCAAACGACTGCATATGTTTGACCATTGTTTGACCATAGACTCTTAACACAAACAACACACAACAAACGAGGATGCCAGTAAAAACAACTACAGTAAATCAAAGAGACCCTTACAACTTACACGTGTTGATTCATGCTGATTTCGTGTTGATGATTGGTGCAAATCTCAATCCAGCTGGGTTGCGTTGGACAACCATTCCTTGTCTCCAGTGGCATCAAAGATGGCCATGGCCATATCTGTCAGCAAAGGTGGCTGTGAACGGTCCAAGTAGTAGACTCGCGTGCCGTTCGGGACGAAACCAAAGTTTCTAACTAAATCCTTGGTGTGAAGGGGGGCGACATTGGAAAACGATCATGGATGATCATGGGAGAGTATCTGAAGTTGGGGCAACCAAACCCCTGGCCACCCATCAAGCCATTGCATGGTGGCCGTGTCTGCCATTCTGCTCGGATCCAGTGGCTCTAGGAACTTCTGGCCACAAGGCCTTTGGTTCATGTTTCATTCTATTTCATTCTAATAGGCTAATAGGTTTCGTTTTAGGTTTCATATCGTTTCATTAACCGCATGAACACGGTGAATGCGAAACCTTTCCTACACCCTCGACCAGTGGATCGACCACGAGGGTCCACTTTCAGCCATGTTGCAGCCAAAGGTCTAACAAATTTCCAACTACGCCTTTGGCAGTCTCAAGCATGTTGCACACTATAAGGCCTTGCACCACCCAGTAGGTGTCCCAGTAATAGGCCTCTAAAAACCGACCTCCTGGAACGATGGTCGGATTCGGCTGGGCGATGAAACTGGATCGTTGCTGCGCTCCATTGAGGCGGCTCTTCCGCCCCAATGTGGCCCAGAGCCGATTCCTAAGACGCCAATGAGCTGCACGTGCAAAATGATGTACCCTACACATCCTACAGTGTCCTACAGAACTCCATAAATGCCGAAAGCTAACCACTTTTTTCCCCACATCTTTGTGTGGGGTTCTTGTTTTTGATTCTGTATCCCGGGCTTCTCCTCCTCCTCCCGCCGCCTCCGTAACACAACACACACAAACTTAACATACAATAATTTCACACACACACACAAACTTAACACACACAAACTTAACAGACAATAACTTCACACACACAAACTTAACATGCAATAATTTCACACACACACAAACTTCACATACAATAATTTCACACACACAAACTTAACACACACAAACTTAACAGACAATAACTTCACACACACAAACTTAACACACACAAACTTAACACACACAAACTTAACAGACAATAACTTCACACACAATAACTTCACACACACAAACTTCACATACAATAATTTCACACACACAAACTTAACACACACAAACTTAACAGACAATAACTTCACACACACAAACTTAACACACACAAACTTAACACACACAAACTTAACAGACAATAACTTCACACACACAAACTTCACATACAATAATTTCACACACACAAACTTAACACACACAAACTTAACAGACAATAACTTCACACACACAAACTTAACAGACAATAACTTCACACACACAAACTTAACACACACAAACTTCACACACACAAACTTAACATACAATAATTTCACACACACAAACTTAACACACACAAACTTAACACACACAAACTTAACAGACAATAACTTCACACACACAAACTTAACATACAATAATTTCACACACACAAACTTAACATACACAAACTTAACACACACAAACTTAACACACACAAACTTAACAGACAATCACTTCACACACACACACCGTCGTTTTGCGTGGCAGGCGTGGCACTCATGGTACTGGGTGGCGCGCTTGGTCCGGATTTGTCGCCTGTGACGCCGCGGCACTTTGCGTGGCAGGCGTGGCACTTGGTGACATCCGCCTTCGTTTCACGTGGCAGGCGTGGCACAAAGTCGCATCCACCGTCGTTTTGCGTGGCAGGCGTGGCACTCATGATGGTACTGGGTGGCGCGCTTGGTCCGGATTTGTCGCCTGTGACGCCGCGGCACTTTGCGTGGCAGGCGTGGCACTTGGTGACATCCACCCTCGTTTCACGCGGCAGGCGTGGCACAAAACTCGCATCCACCGTCGTTTTGCGTGGCAGGCGTGGCACTCATGGTACTGGGTGGCGCGCTTGGTCCGGATTTGTTGCCTGTGACGCCGCGGCACTTTGCGTGGCAGGCGTGGCACTTGGTGACATCCACCCTCGTTTCACGTGGCAGGCGTGGCACAAAACTCGCATCCACCGTCGTTTTGCGTGGCAGGCGTGGCACTCATGGTACTGGGTGGCGCGCTTGGTCCGGGTTTGTCGCCTGTGACGCCGCGGCACTTTGCGTGGCAGGCGTGGCACTTGGTGACATCCACCTTCGTTTCACGTGGCAGGCGTGGCACAAAACTCGCATCCACCGTCGTTTTGCGTGGCAGGCGTGGCACTCATGGTACTGGGTGGCGCGCTTGGCCCGGATTTGTCGCCTGTGACGCCGCGGCACTTTGCGTGGCAGGCGTGGCACTTGGTGACATCCACCTTCGTTTCACGTGGCAGGCGTGGCACAAACTCGCATCCACCGTCGTTTTGCGTGGCAGGCGTGGCACTCATGGTACTGGGTGGCGCGCTTGGGCCGGATTTGTCGCCTGTGACGCCGCGGCACTTTGCGTGGCAGGCGTGGCACTTGGTGACATCCACCTTCGTTTCACGTGGCACGCGTGGCACAAACTCGCATCCACCGTCGTTTTGCGTGGCAGGCGTGGCACTCATGGTGCTGGGTGGCGCACTTGGTCCGGATTTGTCGCCTGTGACGCCGCGGCACTTTGCGTGGCAGGCGTGGCACTTGGTGACATCCACCCTCGTTTCACGTGGCACGCGTGGCACAAACCTCGCATCCACCGTCGTTTTGCGTGGCAGGCGTGGCACTCATGGTACTGGGTGGCGCGCTTGGTCCGGATTTGTCGCCTGTGACGCCGCGGCACTTTGCGTGGCAGGCGTGGCACTTGGTGACATCCACCTTCGTTTCACGTGGCAGGCGTGGCACAAACTCGCATCCACCGTCGTTTTGCGTGGCAGGCGTGGCACTCATGGTACTGGGTGGCGCGCTTGGTCCTGTCCCCGCTAAAACCATTGAAGCTCATTTTAGGAAGAAGTTGACTTGTGGGGTTATCCGGTCCTTTAATTGTTGAATCTGAATAGCCTCCCATTTCTTCCCTCAGTCCCATACAGCTGCAGAGTGCAACAAATGAAGGCAAAAACGGACATGGCATGACATGGCCAAAGTGTGGCCAAAGCATCAGTGAGTTTGCCCAGCTTTTCCGCTTCTCATCTGATATCAGTGTCAGAAATGGAGGCGACTCTTGAAAGTCAGAGGGTGCCCAAGGCTCCAGTTCACCTTGGCACAAACCCTGGTGCTTGACACAGCTGAGAGGCCCTAAAAAGCTATGAGAAGCTTACCTGTAAAATCAAAGATTGGGTCAGAATGTTGATTGCCAACAGACATGTTCTTGTTGATTGCTCATGGGTACCAACCTCTTGATGGATCTTGAATTGAGCGGCTCCCAACTTCAGCGAAATGCTTGGAGACAAAATCCATGAGAGTAGGTTTGTCTGTCTTGTCCTCCAGCTTTTCAAACTCTGCCAGTACCACCTCTGGATCATTCTTCAGTGGCATGTCCACGAATTGCTTTGAATCCTGCTGGGGAGGCGTGATGAGCGTGGTCATGTGCGAGATCTTATGAGCAACACTGTCCGTGCTGCAATCACACTGTAGGATCTGTAGGTGGGTTGCCAGGTGGGGTGAGGTGGGTTGTCACGCTTGAACATGAAGCGCATTGTCTGACACGCCCCATGTTGCTACTGAAAAGTTGTTGGTGTTGGACCTTTTGGACACTAACTGCAACTGTCCGGGAAGAGGCGAGCTCTCTGCACGGCCTGAGAAAAACACGATCCCGTTCTGGCTGGACACTGGACACCACAAAACAGAACCAGCAGCAAGTCAAATCACAAACAATGATATAATAGACAACAGGTATGAAGACATATGACAAACGTGTTGTATTGTACTGCTGTATCATGCTGTATCACCTGTATCATAATAGTACTCCCATCACTCATCCAATTGACAGATCTATTTGCAGCGACGGCACTGCCAGAAGCTTTCCTCCTCCGAAGACACGCGCACTCCGCGCCAAATCGCCAACCACGCGTTGGCCATTGGCCATCAGCAAACCCTCCTGTAGGGGAGTGTGGTTGGCAGCTGGTTGGCCACTCTGATGGGAATGCCGGGAATGAAGCACTTCCGAACCTCCTCCAGCGCTATTTCCACTTCGCTGCCCATGACTGTGGCGAGAGAAGCTTTCAAAATTTTGATGGCTCTGATCTGCAGTCAGATTTACCTTTCGTCGCCCTCTTGTAACATGTGGTACTGCGTGGTCAATGATGCTGCACCAGCTTGTAAAACAATGGATTGATGTTGCAACGTCCAGTTGTGGAACCATGTGGAACCCCTGTTTAGTCTAGCGAACATTGAACACTGGTGCGATCCAAATGATTTTTGGCTTTGAGGCAAAACTTTGCATCTGTTGTGTTGCGTCCGTCGAGCAGCTGCGTACGTGGTTTGCGGGCTCATCACCCCAGCGCTATGGCCAAAGCTCGCTGAGGTGATGGCCTGCGACCACAGCTTGTGGACCTGGGGCTGGACAGATTGGACAGAAAGCTTCTTGGCGAGCAGTGGAGGCTGCATACTAGAAACTGATAGAAACTGAAGAATGTCGAAAATATTGGCTCAAATCGATTTCCTTCGGTACTGTAGTTGAAGATGCTGAACAAAAAACTGAAAATCTGTTTCAATCGCATGTAAACAGAACTCACTACACCACACATCAATACTACCGATATTGCTTCAGTTGGAATCCACCACCTTTCTCCAAAGACTACGTCTCTAGGATTTGGGGTTCTTTGGTGGCTGGTCGGCTGGCTGGCTGACCGCAACAGTATTCACGCACACAAGAAAATCCCCCTGATCCTGCCACCAAAGTACCTTTCGAACGAAGCTCTCCGCATCGTCTTCTTCGCCCCTGTCTCCCTGGCTATCGACTACTCAAATGGCAACTGGCCATGAGTGGCCTGTGTTCTGCCAATCTGCTCCCCACCTCCACCAGGACACCCTCTGAGGCATCCCAACCTATACTCAAGCAAGGCATAGCGAAGCTGATAGTTTGCGTAGATGGATGGCATGAACCACCACACTGATGATAATCATAATGTGTGTGTTGAAAAGTTGGACTCTTGGATAATACTCTTGGGTTCTCTTGGAATACATGTGCGACTGGAACGTATGGGAATATGAACAATAGATCGCCACAATACAAAGCTCCAAGCACCTTTTCTTGGTCTGCAAGCCGGGTTTATGCGTACAACACCTTTCAGTGAGAGCACGTGAAAAATGCAAACTTAATTTATTGGTTGGAAATGGCTGCAGCAAAGCGCTGCGATCAGGAACTGGTAGCTGCCCCCAAAGCTGCCACCATCTCTTCCACTTCCTTCTTGCTGTTTGATGTCCAGGATGCCAGAATTGTCTTCTGGGGCTGTCGGTCCAAGTAGAAAGATCCCGCCTCATGTCTGTTAAGCCCAATTTGTGGCAAATCACATCGATCATCTAATTCCCTTCACACAAATCATTTTTTGCTTATCGGGGTTTCCTTGCGAGCCGCTGTGAAGTACGGGTAGGTCTGACTAGGCCTTCAGCAAGCCAAAACCGGGTTTTGAAGTAATTCTACAAGGAAGGCTCTCCAACGAATTGCAATCACAACCACCCAAAAGCCAAAGGCAGTCCAGAAAGGCAATGCACGAAACATTCAAAAATTGTTGAAGAAGTTATAACTACAGTTGGACAGTCAGTTCGCTAGTTCCGTGTTGAAGAGTGGTTGCCAACGCTCCCAGTATTCGCAATATTCGGAGTTGGATCACCCTGATAGTGCCTTGATCTGATCTGCGTCAGCCACACAGAGCCAACAAATGCCTTCAGCTCCTTCCCACAAGGTTCGCATGGGTTGCAGCCATTTCTTCCTCACAGCTTCACATGGCTTCGCAGCTTTCAAGCTGTCAAATACATCAAACACTAGCACGGATCAAATCCTGACTTTTGGGCGCTTTGAGTAAAGTTGGAGAGGCCGCCACAGCGCCTTTGAAGAAAAGGCAACTATTTTTAGTTTTCCACATTGATAGGCGAGCTTCATGGACCCGTAGGCAAACTCAACGCCAGGTGTATCTGTCCAGCCAGGGTGGCAGCTGACGAAGGTGATTTGTTCTCCGGGCTGATTGGCCAAATATTCACAAAGCAGAACCTGCACATTTGTGTGCTGTGGCTGGTGGCAGAGGGTCCGACCAAGAGCTAAGAAGGACCACACCAACAGATCACAACATATCAAGATAAACCATCAAACACAAATTTCTGTTCTCAAACCACGCCTGGCCCCTCTTGGCGTAGGCATATGAAAGCTGTTTGTCGTATGATCCCTTGGTGCCAGTGGCGTAGCCGTGGTCGTACTTCACGTTCAGCATGCCACCCGAGCTCACGGCTAAGACTCTGGCTCCACTTCTGCTGAGCAGAGGTCGCAACTCCTGTGAAAGCCTCATGAGGTAAGGACATTGGACATGACCCGGTAGAGAAATGTAAAACATAGTTCAGCAATGTTCAGCAGCTATATATAATGGGCACGAGAAAGAAGCTAGAAAGAAAGAAACATTGCCACAAAACGTTGCTGGAAGCAAACTGCAGCTGGCAAGTATGTGCCATGAAGGAAATGGGTGGCGAACGTTACCTCATGCCCTTCTGAAGTGAGGGTCCTACGCAGAACTTGATCTTTCAAGACTCATATCAGCGCGTCGTCAGATTTGCAACATTCACAGCTGTGCCAAAATGGCACCAGTGTCAAGAGTGGCAGCGGTTAAGACTGTTTCCAAACTAATATGAGTAAACTACAATTGACCAAAATATTGCAAAATATGTGTCTATGAAAAACAACATCATAGGATGCACATGTACCCCAAACCGATCCAAAATTGTCATTATAATTGGGACAGTGCGGAGCCCTATCTTCAATTGGATTCCGAATCCAAAAGTCCAAAAAATGCTAGTCCTCTTCGGAGTCATCGCACCTGCATTGCACACCAAACAGTCAATGCCAGCCACCTGCGCTGGGTTGGGGCAGCTGGGGTGCATGAAAAATCCAAAGGAACCAATGTTTTTTCCCATCGAAATTGACCCAGGGTTCTCAGGGTTCTGATTCTGGGAGACTTTGAATCACCAAATTTGGGACATTCCGATTCATTTCTTCCAAAAACATGAATGACATAAAAAATGATCAGATACAATGTCACATGATGCAGCAGCATGATCTGTCCCCGTCTTCCCCCCAATTGGCCACCAGCCACCCTGGACAGGGACATGATGGTCCAAAATGGTCCGAAGGATCCCTCAATATTCTTTTTTTAAACATAACGTACACACACACACATATATATATATAGAATATGTATGCATATAAATACATATAAATACCATATATATATATATAAAACCCAGGCAAGAGGCTTGAGGTTCTCCGCAACGCAATTCAAGTTCGTTGTTTGCAATTTTGAAAAATGACATGTTCATTGTATTTTACAATGTTTTGTGATCTTTCCATAACTTGACAACATATGGAATCAGTTCAACATGCGGACAACATACCTGGGATATGTTGTCCACCGTTTGAAGGTTTTTTTTTGTTTTAATGTTTGCCAAGTTCGTCATTTTATGATGTCTTCGTAGAAACCGGTGGAATTTCGTGTTGATTGAAGTTTTATTTTTTTTGGAGTAACATAAAAATGTAAAACATGTTATAATCCACCAGAGAACCATGGGCGAAATGCACATGATGTTTTTTACTCTTCACATCCACAATGCCGTTTTGAAAGCAGTTTCAACATTTTCAACGTAACAACATCTTCAACGTATCAAAACCATCAACGTAACAACATCTTCAACGTAAGAGCACCTTCAAGATAACAACAGCATGTTCAACGCAACAACAGTTCAACATCTTGAACGTATCAAAACTTTCAACGCGACAGCATCTTCAACGTAACAACAACTTCTGGTGACGCAATGCCATGAACGTTAACATCCCCCCACCCCCGGCACCCCCCCCTTCTGTATGCCACAACGAAAATCAACGTAACAACATCTTCTGGTGACGCAATGCAATGAACGTTAACATCCCCCCCTTCTGTATGCCACAACGAAGATCAACGTAACAACATCTTCTGGTGACGCAATATTCAAGGAACGTTCACATCCCCTGCTTATGTCTATCAGAGAGAGAGACTCAAGGTTCCTCCATGCTCCGGGGAACCTCAAGCCTCTCCCCTACAAATAACTACTCCAGTGCGGCCTCTTTCTCCTTCAACTCGTTGGCCACACGTCGCATGTCAGCAGCTAAGCCGCAGTCTGCCACCATGAGATGAACGTCTGCTCCTGGGTTGGTGTGGAAGATGCGTCATGACGGCCATGACGTCCTGTTGTGTTCTGCCGTGGGGTTAACCCCAGTCTCAAGCAACAAAATCATGCAACCTTTGGAATGCCACGCTTATGAGGGGAAACTTGAACTACAAATCTCAGCTTGAACGTGCTGATCTCCAAATCCAAACAGTATCAGTGCTGCACTGAACTACCACCAAATTTTGCGCAAGAACAATACAAAATCATTCAGGAGCACTGAGCCACAGCCAACACTTAAAGCTTCAATGTCTATCATGTCTATCTATGTCCATCTCCTCTCACGACCAGTTGAACAGAACTAGCAATCGTCTGACCACCAAAAGGAAAAGGAAGGCGCACGCCAAGACAAGCTTAACAGCGGACTGCTTCACTAGCTATTGACGAGTTGCCATCTCCAATCTTTTCAGCGATCTCATCTCGGGCTTGCTTTCCTCGGTCAGCATTGCGGCACACCATGTAGACCCGACTACCTCGACCCACCAAGTATTCGCACACCTCAGGTGCAAAGTCAGCTCCAAGGGCTGCCAAGGACAAGGATCGGCATGGAAAACTATCGTTTTGTCTTGAAGACTTCAACAGTAAGCATCTCAGAACCCAAGAGTACCCAACATCATCAACATCCTACATTTCCCACAAGTGCTTCTATGTATGAGTATAGATTAACGCACCGTTCTCAGGGTGTTTAGGAGGGGGTAACTTTCTACGTTATGTTTCAAGAGACGGGTCATCAGCTGGAAAGAAGATGCTAACAATCTTGCCCGAACTGATCTTGCATCTTTTCCCAGGTCATTTGCACCTCGCGGCCAATGCCCGAGTTTGCTCCTGTCACCACGTGCACACGGCCACGCAAGTTCATGGACTGAAGATCTTTGCCTTGGACAGACCCAAACCACTTTATGACTGCCGAGAACACGTCTTCGGCAGTGGCCAGTGAATCAAGAAACCGAAGCTAAGACCCAGAAAATGAAACAAATAAATGATTCCCAATCCCAAGTATAGAAATGTATCAGCTGGTGGGTAAAAGTTGGAGCGTCCACTACAAAGGCTTACATAATCAAGTGCTAGCTGGCCATGCCCATATGCGGCAGAATGGGCTTGCCATCCAGTCTGTGTGAAGTGCTTCCGACCATGCATGTAGAATCCTCGGGCGGCTACAATGGTTAGGGTGATGATGGTGCACAGTAGCCAATTTGTACCCCGAAGATCCTTTGCACAAGTTGCAACAAGGGGGCGCCCTCCCATACCCTGCAGACAGAGGTAAACAGCACATCACACCCTTATGGCTCTTGAGATATTTTGAGCTGACAAATGCTTCAAGACAGTTTCCAGAGCAGAACATATGCTGCACAGAAACGGTAAGTCACAATGGCTTGCCCCAGGGCTTGCAGCAATGCTTGAGTGGGGGCAGGGGGATAAATGGACAATCAATAATCGCTGCAACTGTTCAAAGAGTGCTTGTTTCAAGATGTTTCAAGGGCAAAAGTCAGCGGATTATGTGGCTGCGCCTGCTTGCACATTGCTGCCTGTTCGTGCACATGTTTGTTTCTCTAATCTATTATAATATTATACATACAATTTTACACATGGGTTGCCATTCGCCTGAGCCGATTGGTCAGACAAAATCCGACAGAATCTGGAGAGTCCACCGCAAAATCTCTTCACTCAGTCCACTCTGTTCAGGTCGCAGTGGAGTCCTGAGGAAGACACCAACACCAGCTGCCACTGGTTTCCAGTCCTAACCAAGCAGCCATGAGGGTGGCAACAAATCAGCTGGCTGCTGCCTAGATCTGCCTGTGGGGTTGGGCTTAACACAGGACTCAAGCTGAAAACAGTGGCAAAGGTGGAACTCACTGAGAAGAATACGATGAGCTTGCTCAGCACCATACTTTGGCCCGGCAGATTGCAGTCAGGATATCATCGCGTTTCTTCGCCTAGCACTCGGTATGAGGATTGTGAGGGATGCAGCTGTGTATTCAAGAAAGGAACAATTCTGTTAAGGGTCTCCCGCTGAGGTCTTTATGTTGTTCCTTTCCACTTTTTACGCTGATGGTTGAAGCTGAGTAAAGCTAACAGATTCACGTTTCCAACTCAGAACTGACAGTCAATAGTCAAGATTTGCCAAATCTGCCAAAACACCTTGCCTCAGGGGTCATGGGCACGGTGAAATGAAACGTTTGCTGAAGGAAGGCATGACCTTATAGTCTTCCAGGGTCTATACTCTGACATTGCATGATCATGCTGCAGTCAAAAGATGTCAAAAGTATTCGGGAATATTGTGGCAGTTTCTCGAATATCCAACTAGCCCCAGCGAACAAGCGGCCCTCATACGACACCACAAAGCCCAGGCATGCTTCTGACAGGTCTCCAAACGCACACGGCTTAGCTGCCCTGGGTCCACATAGGTGAGGCAAAGCTCATCGCCCTGGTTAGAACGATGCTTTTCCTTTGGCCTCTCTATGATATGGTCCCTCGTTAGTGATTCCAGTCCGACTTAGCGCAGCAAGATCATCAAGCAGCGCATGCGCGGAGACATGGCTAGACATTCCGTGGGTTGCGTGTTCGCATAGCCTGCACGAGTTTGCCCCCCGAACAAGATCTTACGCCGTCGCTAAGACTATATCCATATACCTACATACAATTACATGACATTGCATTGCATCACATTACATTGCATTACGTACACATCTACGGAGACAGGCTCATGACAAACAATGAAGCCGTTGATAAGCCGTTGGATTGAGTCCTACTTGTTTAGTCAAGCCTGACCACATGTTGTGGCTGCAGGCCTTCCGCACAGCCCTGCAAGTTCGGATGACCAAATTTCGCCCCACAAAGCTCTGGAGGCAATTGGGCTCCTCCAGCCGACCACCAGAATCACGCAGCTTGCCTCTAGGCTTGTCAAATGTGGAGTTTCCATCTCAATGCCCCGCAGATTTTCCCCAATTGAATTGCCCTCGTGCTGAGAACTGCATTGGCATGTTAAAATTGTTCTGCGAAGTCAGGACATTGTCTGATGTGTGCAAGGCAGATTTTGAATTTAATGCATTTTTTCTTGATGATTTGTGGGGGGTAGTGTCTCAAATGTTACTTGCATGGTCGCCCAAAATGGCTCCTCTTCATGATTGAAGATAGCCTCAGAACATATCGGAAGAAAGCAAAACTGAATGGAAACATCTGCGCATGTGGATACACTGGCCATCCTTGACCACATCAAAATTGCCGCAGCCAAGCAGCACCTTGCAAGTAGAGCCCAAGTGCGATCTCCCTTTCCTCCTGCAAGGTTGAAATATCAGGCATCGTACCGAAGATGTGCCAAGATGATCCTTAAGATGTACCCCGGAGCGGCTCCCACCAAGTCACCAAGTTCGGATTCAGGTACCCTCTGGTAAACTAACATAGCTATTGAAAATGGCCATTTATGGTGGATTTACCCATTAAAAATAGTGATTTTCCATAGCTATGTTAGTTTACCAGAGGGTACCATCATTACTCAAAGGTAAATCCGCCCCAGAGCCTCATCTGTCACTGTCATGGAATTGACTTCTGTGGCTGCTAGGAGGCGTGCTACATCGCCTCAGCAGGCATGGGGCTGTCCACGGCATCTTGGGACTCGCCTTGCTTATGTCACCTTGCAGAACAAAGGGTAGGGCAGCTTGTCCGCCGGCACACTGCAAAGAAGTGAAACTACAGGGCATGATTCCCAAGTTTTTTTTCTGCCTAGATCAGCGCACAATCCAACAGCACATCGCAGCAATGGGAACCAAACTAACTACGTTTCATCGCGGCAACATGGTTAATTATACAGTATATGTCAGCAAAGCACAGTATGCAAAAAGATCTGAAGAGAAATCAAACACATGTGTCTTTGGCAGACATTGGCATTTACTGTACCATTTTTTAGCAATCGGCAGCTAGAACGCGGCGAGGTGGGAAGCATGAAGTGAACACGCACAAGGCATCATCAGCCTATAGTAAGAGGTTTTCTAACGTATTATTGTTAAACTATGCATATTGTCGTCTGTTCTCAGCTGTTATCCAACCCGGGCCGAATGGTTTCTGGACAATTCAATCAGTGCAACACATTACAACCACACAACCCATTTACCATCTGGTTATTTAACATAGCCATGGAACATGGCCCATTTATAGATGGTTTACCTATTGAAAATGGTGATTTTGCATGGCTATGTTAAATAACCAGATGGTACAACCAATCAAATCGGCCCTGACTTCACCCTGTGAGGTCGCACCCTGAAGACCCAGGGGTCCGGCTGAGGTTGGCTACAGCCTGGAAGGCTTGTTTCGCCTCCGTCATGGCACCATCACCGACCTGGCTGCAACATGCTGTAACCCCAGAGGACTTCTCTGGGACCAATGGTCACTTGATGGGCTCCAGTCCGGGATAGCATGGCATGAGAAAGGATGACCGATTTTGACGGATTTTGCCTGTGCCCGTCGATTCTGTATCCAACTTTTTCATATTCTCATCATATTTTTCTATATTTTTCGCTTAAGTTGTGTCTACTATGATCTGCTAATACATCCGCTCTCAAATCTTCGAAGCCAAGTGGCGTCCTCAGCGTTCTCTGCCAGAATACCCATGCCAGCAGCGAGCACATCCAAACCTAAGTAGCAGGATGCGTTTGTTGCAGGTGCAACTCCTGTGGCCCCTCAAGACTTAGCCACTCCCTCACCTGGTACTACCATGTACTACCTGTGATCAAGCAGCATGCATCCGCTCATAGCTTACCATAAGATCCATAAGTTTGAGATCTAGACCCTTCGGGCATCCCTTAGCTGGGCTTCCCAAGCAACGTGCGGCACTCGCCTGGAATGACTCCTGCTTGGAAGAAGGTAAGTCCTGGCGAAAATGAGTTGGTGGCAGGGAGGCCATTGGTGCCCATGTGGATCATGCGGTAGCAACGACTCATCCTGATGTCACTGGATTGGACACTACAGAGCTGTCGATGCTCTCGGTATTGTTAGAATTCCTGCATTGCCATTGGAACATGTGTGTCTTTGCTTCAACATTCCAGTACCGACAAGAATCAATATAAAACAAGTTAATTATCACAAACATGACCATAATGGTAATTCTAGTGATAATATTGATAATGATTTAGTAATTATTAGATATTATTAGTAATTCTCATCATCATCATCATCATCAGCATCATCAGCCCCTGGCTCCCTCACCTCCCAGTGGCTCTGCAGGCTGAGCCTGAAACATGAGTAGATTCAGCGCTCACGTGATATGTCTCGCACTGGACGTCGATGCTTGGTTCAACATCGTTGAGCTATTGGCCATGGCTGCGTTCCACTTCTCACCTGTCATGTGCATTGCTTGCTTGGTGGATGTTCAATTGGAGTAAGCCACACCAGCTCAGCATCATAAGAGCAACTATACAGCATGAAAACATTTGGCAAGCGATGGCAAACGAAAACAAACACAGTGGCGCTGTCAGGAAGCAGGAGCCCGATGCAATGTGTCTCCAACTGCAAGTCACCCTATGTAAGTTGAGGATTCGTGTTTAACTTTCTGTTGCCAGATTCAATGCCACCTTCATCCCTCGGAAGTTATTGGGCTGGTAAATGTCAGTTTTTGCGACTGTGTAGCATTGCACTGTCACCTAATTCAAGCCAGCAACACCCCTCGTTGAAGGGCCTTGGTTCAACGCTGGCCCAAGCGACATAAGCAGCAATGACAATGATTCTTGATTCTAGCTCAGAAAGCTGCACAGACTGCTAGAACAATGCAGCGCTTTTGTGCAGCCCAATAGTGGATACAGTATGTGTTGCTCGATGCCAACCGGGGCATCAGGACCGCATCCATTAGACGCTCAGAAACATCAAATTACCAACGCAGGCCAACCAAATCTGATTTTCGGAGTGGGAGATTGGGAGACGCACAATGTTCACTAATTTTCTTGATATCGCCCCAACCATACCCACCGCATTGGATGGGGCTGGGAAAGCGCACCCGAAATGCAAGGCGCAAATAACTGGCCCAGCTCCAGGGTGCGCCGCCTCGGCAAAGATGAACATGCCTGAAAGATCCACTTTTATAAGCACATCCAATAATTGAGTTTATATTTTCTGTGTGGGTGCATACGCAGGAAGAGAAAAAAATAATACAGGCCAATAACATTCAATACACAAACATACACAATATATACGTATACTTATGTATACATAATATATATATATATGTATATTTAATTTGTATATATATATATGTAATAAAATATATGTGTGTAATATATATAATCATATATGTTTAATATATCATAATATATCATATATATTATATAAATATATATATATATTAAATATATATATATTAAATAAATAAATAAATATATATATATATGTATATTGTATTATATTACATATTATATTATATCTTCTATTAAATATTATATTATATATTATATTATATTCTATTATGTACATATTATATTATATCTAAAAAAATCTATATTATACACATAATATAATCTATATGTTTAATATATTATATATAATGTATATTATATTTTCAATATATCATATATATATACTATATAATTATATAAATATACAATTAAATATCTATATATAATTAAATATCTATATATAATTACATATCTATCTATATATATATATATTATATGTATTATATATATATATTAAATATATTATATAAATATAAATAAATATATATAAATAAATATATATAAATATATATATATATATATAAATATAAATATATATATATGTATTATATTATATATTGTATATTATATCTTATGTATATTCTGTTCTATTACTATATTATATTTGTTGAATCATATTATATTATTTTTTATGTATTATATATAATATTTTATATATTGCATTATATATATTATATATTGTATGTTATATATCAAATATGTCACTATATATTGTATATTAATATTATATATTATATACATAATTAATATTTATCATATATTGTAGATTATATGTTATGTATATTCTGTTCTATTATATTATGTTAAACTATATTATAATAAATTATATATATATATTATATATTATATATATTATATATATATTATATATATTATATATTTATAATATTTTTTATATTACATTTTATATATTATATATTGTATGCTACATATCAAATATTTCATTACATATTATATTTAATATATTATATATAAATAATTAAATATAATATTTAATATATTATATATATATATTTATATTATATTATATTTATATATTATATATATACATATATATGCTGGGTTCCCCCCTGTAAACATATGTGTGAAGGAGGCTTCAGTTTTGATGCCACGGTGCTGCTCATTTCGCTTTGCTTCACGAGCGAAGTAGCTGGAGCTTTTCTCTTGGCAGCCTTGGTGGGGTCGGCGACCGAAGTCGATCCAGTTGCAGTGAGCTGCTCAGGTAGCCACTGCAACATCCAATTCAGCCTGGCCACAGCCCAACCCATGGATGAGTATGGATCATGCCAGTGAGTAGCTTGCAACTCCGTCAAATCCTGTATCTTTTCAATCATGACCCTTTGTCCAAAAACCAACAGGTCAATTGCAGCAAAGCTGTCCTCAACATTCAGAAGGATTGGCATAAAGCGCCTTGTAGTACAGATCAGCTGCGGCTTTCTGATATTCCTGGCAAGTGGTTTGTCGAAGCATCATTTGGCCCGCAAAGGGCTGAAGGGCTGGGTAGGTTTCATCCTCCAGAAGGCTAAGTAGGCTAAGTATGTATTTATATTATACAATAAACATATGGAAAATAATTATATGGAAAAAACACAAATACATGAAGTATCTCTGCTGTGGTCAGCAATTTGCATGACCTGTGGGTCCCCAACTGCCACCCATGCCTTTCCGGCAAAGCACAGACCAGTGGAGGGGCAACGCCTTGGTGAACGAATGCTGCGAGGGGTTGAAGCCATATCGTTGGTTCAACAAAACTTGAATGTTGAACAAATGTTGAATAATTAAATGTTGAATAAATGGAATAAATATAAATAAATTATTATGAGGCCTATTCAATAGAATATCTCTAGACTCAACGAGATCCAAATGAATCCTGCCAAGAACGGATGAGAAGAGTTGCCTGCCAAAGAAGGAAACCAGATCAATAATGACAAATAAGAATACGACAATTGCAAACACCTGACTCACTGCAGCCATTCTGTCCATCTTTCTTGACCAAGGGGCAGTAACTTCTCTGCACATTTTAGCGAGTAGTCACAACCTCAATGCTTGAAAATGCGTACAGCTTGCAATTCCCAAGGGTACGGGCTCTTGTTGGGCTCGGAAGATTCCACTGTTTGCAGAGGTCGGTTCTCAAATGATTTTTTTTGGTTTTCATGTGTTTTCTGTGTTTTCATGTTTCATGGTGCATACTATGTCATCATGTTTCATAGTGTTTCATACTGTGCCATTGTGTTTGCAGAGGATCCCGGCGCGACCCTTGCTGCTCGGGAAACAGAACAAGGGCCCAAGGCTCTTCCAACAGCACCACCTCGCTCGAAGAGGCGGTCAAGGTTTGCGCTACGCTGTTTGGGTGGAAGTTGTGCGCGTCAGTGAGAAGTTGTGCACGAAAGACCATGTTAGATTATTATTAGTGTTATTACTATTATTATTATTACTATTACTATTATTATTATTATGAGGAACTGGGTGGGATGGTGGGGGGTTGGGGTGGGGCATAGATTGATGCTATGCTGATGAGATCTTACTTGCATGTTGATGCTACCCTGATGAAATTTTACTTGCACGTTGATGCTACGCTGATGAGATTGCACTTGCACACTGACGTTACCCTGATGAGATCTTACTTGCACGTTGATGCTGCGCTGATGAGATCTTACTTACGCGATGAGGAGAGAAAAAAAGGCTCTAAAGTTAGTTTGCAAAACCCGTGTTCATCCATTTTCGAAATCCATGTGTGCAGAATATTTGGACCCTAGAATTCAATGATCAATGAACAATTTCCAATCGTAACGTGGGACAAAAGGACCATTCCAGTTTAAAGACAAAGCAAGAAAATCATGACACCGCCACAGTCTGAAGATGTCTGAAGCATATCTATGAATGATGCATGAAACCAAACACATCAAAAACCACGGGGCCGCTATTGGCGCCGGAACCAGGTTTGCACATGCTCAACATGTTTACATTAACTAAACTAATTAATCTAAATTATAAATGATGTATAATGATGTCATATGTGTCCCATGCCGTGTCAAACCTCCCCAGCTGGAAGGTCTTTGCTGGCCACAGCGCAGCGGCCCTTGCCTCGGATAGCTTCCTTTCACTGCTGTGATAAAAAAAATAAAAAATTACTTTACTTCGTATGATCCCCACCATGACATTTATACATTTTCTTACTGGCAAATCTTCTGGCATTCTATCTGACATATCTTCTGACATTCTATTTGGCATTCTATCTGGCATATCTTCTGGCATATGATCTGGCATATCTTCTGGATTCTATCTGGCAAATCTTCTGGCATTCTATCTGGCATATCTTCTGGCACTCTATCTGACATATCTTCTGGCATTCAATCTGGCATTCTATCTGGCATATCTTCTGCCATATATTCTGACATATCTTCTGGCATTCTATCTGACATATCTTCTGGCATATATTCTGACATATCTTCTGGCATATCTTCTGGCATATCTTCTGGCATATCTTCTGACATATCTATCTGGCATATCTTCTGGCATATTTTCTGGCATTCTATCTGGCAAATCTTCTGGCATTCTATCTGGCATTCTATCTGGCATATCTTCTGGCATATTATCTGGCATTCTATCTGGCATATCTTCTGGCATATCTTCTGGCATATCTTCTGACATTCTTTCTGACATTCTTTCTAACTTTCTTCTGCACATTCTTTGTCCCATATCTTCCTACATGAGGTCCGGCAGGGAACACTTGGCGTGGATACTCGCGGTTGAGGTCCGGCAGGGAACACTGGGCGTGGATGGTCGTGGTTGAGGTCCGGCAGGGAACACTGGGCGAGGATGGTCGTGGTTGAGGTCCGGCAGGGAACATTGGGCGTGGATGGTCGTGGTTGAGGTCCGGCAGGGAACACTGGGCGTGGATGGTCGTGGTTGAGGTCCGGCAGAGAACACTGTGGATCGCGGGTCGCAGTTGAGCAAGGACGACGAGGACGACGAGGACGACGAGGACGACGAGGACGACGAGGAGGACGGGAGGAGGAGGAGAGAGGACGAGGCAGGAGGAGGCGGAGGAGGAGGAGAAGGAGGAGGAGGAGGAGAAGGAGGAGGAGGCAACTGACATAAAATCTAACAACCCTCACCTGGCAGGTGGGGAAAAAACATCTCAACTCCAGTGACCTTGGGGATTGCCATACGACCTAGGCGTATTATGGCGTATTGGACTTCAGAAGCACCAGTTATATGAAAGCTGCAAGGGCGTCTTGCAGGTCATGAACCTGAGATTCCTGAGATCCTAGCCAGGCAGCTTTTGAGTAGTAAAGCTCGCCATGCCATCACCAAAACTCTGCACACAGCAGATCACAGCAACCTTCAGTAGGAACCTGCGGTTGCCTTGTTCATGTGCCTTGTCACGTTTGCGCGAGCTTCACTCCGAATTGTTCTGTACCTTTGCTGTACTGTAAATGTGCAGCACATGGCTAGGGGTTGTCCCAAACCATCCGCCCAATAATCTGTTACTTGCATAGGAAGCTTTGCAAGCCATTTCCGAGGGACAAGACCAGTGTAGCAAGTTGGAGATGAACATCTCTTCGAATAACCGGTTCTATATGTTCTATGATTCTACAGTAGAGGTACCCATCAAGTGTCATGCATGGCCGGTCGCTGCTGATTTTTTCTCATATTTTTTAATCCTCCACAAGCGGCTTCATTGTATGAACAATCGGCAACTCCGCAAGCTGTCTTCATTCCCGATGTGATATGGCATTCCTGGGCAGTCCGGGGGTTCGTTTGGTCTACCATCCCGGAACATGAATATCATCTGCTGAAGCCTTTTTGCTCGGACATCTTTGGATGCTGATCCTCTCCATGACTTGGCCATGGAGGAGAACATCAACTGCCCAAGGCGGGGATGGCTTGATGGCGGCTTCATGTCTTGTTTGTAAATAATGATTGCTTGATGTGCTTAATGTTGGTGCGCTGCAAATGGGTTCCTGCTGTTGACGTGTTGGATCTGTGTCAAAGAGGAATTGGGACTTCCTACAAATCCATGAAGTGTCTCCCTGCCATACCTTGCCATTGGATCACAACTCCACGGTTGCACTCGGCAACTCAGGATAGGGTGTGATCACCGCAATTCATATCGAAGCATGGTCGCAAGACCGGATAAGTCACTTTTTCGAAGCTAGAAGTATCAAGAACTGATCCGACATGATCCGAGACCGAGAGCATCCAATGAAAACCCTGTACCATCATGGACAGTACCATACGCTCCGAGGTTCATGGCTTGACTTCACTGTACTTCAATTTTGCGTGATCAAGAGCAACTTGCCCAACCCCATCTTGCACTCTGCAAGCATCTAAGTCTTAAGTCTTCTAAGTGCTCAGCCAATTGAGGTTCGTATCCCTCTCGCACTATCACTCCAACCTCTGCTTCACTGCTTCAAAGGGTGTTGAAAGGGGTGTTCCACCCAACGCTCAAAAAACCCGTTGCAAGTCCCGAGGCATTTGAAGCACTTTGCTGCGACAATGAAGCGTCTGAATCAAAACAAGCACCGCATGTGGTCCCACCAACTGGGACAACGTGCCAGGTGCGAGCTGTTGCCAGTGAGGCCCACCATTGTGGCACCTGGTGATGTCTCGCCAAAATGGACGCATTATGATATTCATGATGACCCCCTTACCGCGTGGCTCAAAAAGGAAAATGGGATGCCGTTTCAGCACTTAATGATACTTGTACTGATCTTAAATTTAATGGTACTTACACAATTATATATATATAATGTTCACAAGCGAATCATTCACAACTCATAGCCATGGCACGAGCCCCCCGAGGGGCTGTCCAATCATTGGGCCCCGCAGCTGGGCCTGATGGGAGGTTCGCGTCGAATTGAGCTAAAGTCTCACCTGGCTCGGCTCTGCGGTCAACTTGAGAAGCACCCGCAAGATCCTGCAAGACTTCACATGACATATCCAACTTGCATCATGATTAGAGTGGGCATATGGAAAATGATTACAATATATTACAACATGTCACCAATCACCAATCAATTCACACCATATAACATCAAGTCTCCTCCTTCCAAATTATGCGAACCCTCCAACAGGTTTTCCTGTATTTAGTTCCCTAACGTTACAAAAACCATCATGGACCACCTAGGCAGAAAAAGGATGCAAAGGGGCTGGCCATGGCTGGCCTGATTCCAGGCTGATGGCCATGACTTCCCGAGTTCGGAGCACCGCCCACAACACCGTGGCATCAAGGTGCAGGGCTGTGACCTGTCGGCGCAGCCAGCTGCCAGGCAAAGGATTGCTCGTTGTTACTTCATGAACTTCATGTTACAACTGTGTCAGGGCTCCCCAATGGCTGAGAGTTCATAAATTTAAGACTTACCCTAGTTTTAAAAAATAGTTATGAACTGTTATACAACAATGATTTGCAACTAGGCAGCCGTCACTTTGGATCGCATTGCTCACATTTGCTCACCAGCGATGCAGGAACTCAAACGGCAACAATGACAGCGTTCCAATCGGCCCTGATTTCCAACTGCCCTCATAGCACCTCCCCTGTCGTTGGAAGCTCCAGCAACACCTCCAGCTGCCCTGTGCGCATCAAGCGCTCCGCTAGGGCTGCGGTTAAGCCGATTCAGGGATGCTCTGGAGGCTATTCCTGTGTGGGTATTGTGAGCCAAAATTGTGCGACATTTGAACACATTTGATGCGTCAAGGTAATTGCCGCCTCTGGGAGTTACAATGTGTTGCAGCCCTCCCACACTGTGACGACTGGCAGCTGACCACAGCAAAAGGAAAAGTGGAGAGGTAGGGCAATCCGGGCTGTTGGAAAAGTGGCCTGGTGGTCCCAGGTTTTAGGCTCAGCCACCTACTACTGCAGATTGCCCCTATTGCCGGTTCAAGCCTGCAGGGGAAGCTGGACGTCTGCACAGTCGCAACCTGCAAAGACAAAAGTCTGGAAAAATGGCACCAGTAATTACAACCAAATGCCACCAAAAGGTCAAGCAACTTCCGGGATTTGCTACCCCCGAAGTTGGAATCTCCAATTGCTTTAGCCGCTTAGCCAGGTGTAAGTTGGTCCAAAGGTCATCCAAATCATTCTGCCAGTTCCACTGAAGTTCCACTGGGTCCCTGGCATCCTGTCAGAGCTTGCGAGAATCACTGCACCGCCCAAGGCACCAGCGGCAGAGAGGCGTTCGATGGAGGGCAGCCTGGGGACCAGCAACGTTTCCAGCAAAGCCGGGGTCACCATCGCCACCATGGCCACGAACAGTAACATCAATATTCTATAATTATAAAAAAAGCATATATTATATATATATATATAATTATCATCATTGTCATCAATAGTGAATCAGAACCATCATCATCATCGTCGTCGTCGTCGTCGTCCTCGTCCTCGTCCTCGTCCTCGTCCTCGTCCTCGTCCTCATCGTCATCGTCATCGTCATCGTCATCATCATCATCATCATCATCATCATCATCATCATCATCATCACCATCACCATCACCATCATCATCATCATCATCATCGTCATCTTCATCTTGAAATATAATGAGTCATAATAATCATGTCATATTGACAATGTCATGTCATGTCATATCGTGTCATGTCATATTCATGTCATCATGAAAACACGCGATCATCATCAACAACCGCAGCAAGTAAGTGGCCATCCATTCCTTCATTCCTCCCTTGGGGTCTCAAACGAGGCATTGGGAGCCGGCCAGCTCTGTGGCCCAGCATCAAGGATGCCTCAAATCAGCTGTGCATCGAAGTTGAATTCACTGGCGGCTTGGTTTCATCGGGATTCCCATAGTGGATTATGGAAATCCATGGAAGTCTCCAATATATCCCAATATATTGGGAGCAAACTCCTGACCGACTGCTATGATCATCAACCAAGGGGTTTTGAGATGTTTTGAGCATTGCTCAACTACCACCAGATGCCAAAATCTGATGCCTCTCACCTTTCATCTTTCCAGCACTGTCAGGTCCTGAGCTGGGCCCACCCAAAGCGCCAATGGATGTACTGGGCGAGGTGGAGCTTGTCCATGACCTCAGTGCTGATCGAGGTGGGTCTTCACTGCATCCCCTTCTGCCTTTGAGCAAACAACCTGGTTACAAAATGTTACAAGAAGAAAGTGCATTGTGCGATTTTCTGAGCTATGCATGAGTTATGTATGAGTTATGTATGGGGCTCCCTGGAAGTAAGCGCTCTGCGCATTCACTACCCTGACGTCAAAGTAGCCCTTCCAGTCCAACGGCGTATTTTCGGTTTGAGATGCAATGGGGTGGCCATGGAGATACCAGTACCCCAGGCCTCGTCACTGATTAGCGCTAGCTGTCCATCCACCAAGCTGAGGCCTGCTGAAAAGTGGGAAAAATATTGAAAAGTACTATAAAGTACTACTACTGTATATCTACTGTATATCTACTGTATATGTACTGTATATATTAAAAAGATTGATGCACTCATCCTGTTCATATGCGCTCTGATTCACTGATGCCTCTTGCTGTTCCGGGCACTGCCATGGCTTGTCCCACCTTGGCCATTTATCAGGAGCAGGATTCTTGGTCTTTAGTAGGATTTATATAACTGTTTTCCCTTCTCCCCTTGAATTCCAGCATTTTGTAGATTGGCTATTGACGGCGAACTGGATCGAGCCGCCACAATCCGCAAAAAAAAAACGCATCATCTTATAACTTATATATATATATCACGATAATATATCATATCCTTGACTGTAATCTGCACAACTATACTATACTATATCCTAGTCACCCTCAAGAACCTTTGCACTAGGAAAATTAGGATCTTGTCGGCCTGATTGCAACGTTTTTCACATCCGCCAGCCGAGGTCTGCACTGGCGCGAAGCTCTGCGTGGACCACTGGAATTTTTGCACCACACCATCTGTGGCCTCAAACAGCCGCCGCAGCCGCAACCGCCAACATCAATGGGGCAAGTCAGATTATATAAGTCACAGCATTTCAATGAAAGTGACCAATCCAAACTAATCAGCGAAAACATGCGAAAACAAGAAAATTCAGAACACGTTTTTGGCACACAAACGACAACAATGAACAGGTGTTTGCATGTTTTTGCTTCATCCAGGTCCTGCCTGGCCTGAAATGATGCGAGTGCCCAGCCAAACACACAACTGTTTATATACAGTACAAGATTTGACAACCACGTCCAATATTTTCCAATCATTTCCAGCCCATAATGGGAGCAGTGACTTCCATCCACCGTGGCGCACCACAAAGAGCTGGCCATCAGCAATCTCCACGGCAGTTGGTTGGAAGAAGGCTGGCCTTGGAGTTGTGCAAAGCCCTGCACGCTTCAGCGCCAACATTCCAAACTGCTTCCAAACTGCTTCCAAACTGCTTCCAAACTGCTTCCAAATGCCAAATGCTTCCAAAAATTCAGCTATCTCATTCCATTTCATTCCATTCCTGTTTGTATGTTTGGTGCAGGGTGCCACCGCCGAGCTGGACAGGGCTGACAGTCGCTTGATGTCGCTGAGCTGGGCTGGGTTAATGTATGTTAATGCCTAACAGGCCTATATAACCCTTCACTATTTGTTTATCAAGGGCTGCAACGACTACGACTTTGGCTCGTCTGCATTAAGGTCACTGCCACTCAGCCGGCATAATTATCCAGCCTCAGCACCCCTTACATGCACCCCGCTGTGCAGATTGTTTGTTTGATAGTGTCAGAGGGGGGGCCGGACTGAGACAAGACTGATGTCTTCCACTTTACCTCTGCTGCTCCATATGCGATTGAAACACCTTAAAATGGTTCATTCAAAATCTTCATCTTCTCCTGCCCACAAGTGCTACCCGTGGCCAAACGCTGCTGCCACACGCTGTCACTGCGTTTCTCTCCCTCTCTCTCTCCCTCCCTCCCTCCCTCTCTCTCTCTCTCTCTCTCTCTCTCCCTCACTCCCTCTCTCTCTCCCTCTCTCTCTCTCTATTTTTCTGCATCAGCTAAGGAGTTTGCTGATGGATGTCCAACGAGAAGTGCCTTGCCGCCAAAAAGCCGCAGATGAAGGGTCTGATGATAGTTTTTTTTTAATGATAAGTTGAGTATAGTTATGTGATGCAGTCCCAACAGAGTCTCTCCCCCAGCTTCCCATTCCACTGCGCACCTTCGGTGCCAGATCCCAACTCAAATCTCACCTGAAAGCGTGGGAAACGGTTCGCAGCAAGGTGCCATCAACACTGGGAGTTGGGAGGGGTGAGGTTTGAAACATACATTACTATCATGACATATCATGACTAATGCGTGGTTCGATCGATGGCTAATTAAAGCGGAATGACAGCCACTACTGCGCCCTTCAAGTGCCTTCAAGGCACGGTTCCCAAACAAAACTCACATGATAAAATGAACTTTCAGACCGTCAGTTGGCGACGTTGATCCGGGGATGTTTCTCAGGCTCCCACGATCACTGCCTCAGCGACAGCGAAATTTGGAAGCAATAATTGATGGAGTTTCAAGGATCAATGGCGACCAGCCTACTGTAGCCCTGCTGTTCTCACTTACGCAAGCCTACATTACAGCTTATCTCAAGATCCTTGCTGAGATGATGGAGAGCAAGAACAAGGTGTGCAGAACAGCCTTGGCAAATCTCACAGCATCTCAGCGCAAAGGCCCTTGATGAATGCATCAATTTTGCCTGACTGTTTCGTGGTTAAGACAAAAAACTCATTTCCACGTCCAACCCTGTTCGACTGGCTGTGCTCTACAGTTCGAACGATGGCTCGTATTTCATCAGAATCAAGGGTGCAGCCGTCCAGAACTGCAACGATCTAGGTCTCTCCTGCCATGAGGTGCTGCACGGGGATCACGTGGTCCAAGCTCTCCGAAGCGTCTTCAATACAGGCACGAGAAGACCAAGCCATGTCGGAGATCGGACCAAAGCGCTTGTGCTTGGTTTACAAAGGAAGCCTTAGCAACGTTGGCAAGTTGCCACTACCAAGTTCTTGTATGTTTTTGGCAGAGAGGAGATATTGCTTCAATCGCCAAAACATTCAAAAACCATCCAAAACCAGGCAAATATCGGGCTATGACATCAGTTCAGGTGCATGGGGTGAATTACTGGACGGGTTTGACTACAAGACCTATCGCACTGACGCGCACGGCTAGGCAAATGGTCAATGGCTATGGATGGCCTCTGGCTATCTCTGGCTGCCAAAAAAGAAGCCAAGGCCAGCTGCAGGCTGCTTGGTCTCCACACTCTGTATCTTACAGTTTCTGCACGAGTTGGGAGGTGACATTAAGATTCCATCACAAGGATCTGGGTTCAAAAGAATGTCAAAGCTTTCTCCGTGTAATCTGACTAAAACAAACAATAAAAACACCAGCAACGGCCATAGCCGCCCAGTCCTTTGACAGGGGCATGCAATTGCCTCGGGAGGCAGGTGTTGGGCCGTGTCGACCGTGTCGGCATTAGCCCTGCATGCAGCATCTGTGCCAAGCCCCGCACGGATCGCTCAACGACGATTTCTGAGAACACGGAAACACGTGTGGGCACAAAACAGATCAAAATAGCACAAAGGATGATGCACATTTCCCCTTTGCTACGGGCCTATGGCCATTATGGGGCACCGCCAAATCAGTTCAGTATTTCAATGTATTCTTTAGACGATTACTGTAATTGTGTTCTAGGTTATTCTAGTATCTCTTTGACTCTTTCTGGCCATTGAAGGGCTGAGGAGCAGACCCTCCTCCGATACACAGTCGGCTTCAGTGTCTCAGGCGGTACCTGGGCATCCGCTAAGACTGATGCAGGATCGCCTTAGCCACAGACCTCTCCGCCTTCTAAATGATGCGGCTGCTATGTGCTATTATATTATATCTATAGTATCTATAGGTGGAATGAAGGTAGGTAGATGATTCTATGTGCGCAATGCTTGCTAGGAAGGAGAGAAAAAACCATCAAGCACAGTCGCAAGTTTGGCAATTCCCGTGGGGCACCCGCCAAACCCTCTGGCAGCTGCTCGTCACTGCGTTGATCTGCCAAGAGGACAACTTTGCTCTGAGAGATGGTGACGGCGCACGAAAACCCGCCAAAATACGGTGTTCCTGTGACATCGTTGCTTTTTAACATCCACATGCCTATCTTTTGCAGTAGATCTGCAGTCTGTGGTCTGAAAGATTCCTAGCTGCGTTGGGGCTTCTCATGTGCCCAGGAGTCGCTGGCTGCGTGCCTTTTCACTACTTGCCCTCATCACATCTTTACAGAATACTGACCTGATGCAGAATCATGGAAGAGGTGACTGTGGGTGTTTTATAAAAATGCTTAGACAAGTTTCAATTCCATCCGCCCTTCCAGGGGGATGGGCATCCTTTTCCTTTCTGCTGCTAAGCTGTATCTCCTGCCTTTCTCTGCATCAAGTTTTGAGGAGCCAGCCCTGAGAAGCAGTCAAAGGCAACGGAAGACCTTGAGCCATCTTGGAAATGAGGAGTGCTGGGCGTGCTGGGCGTGCTGGGCGTGCTGGGCGTGCTGGGCGTGCTGGGCGTGCTGGGCGTGCTGGGCGTGCTGGTGTCTCTTGGTTTCATCACCCAGAGCCTGGACACTTCAATGCAAGGGCGGCAAAACCCATCCATTGAGCTCGAAACTCCACTTCAGCTCTTGCTGAAGGTTGGGAAGTGTCAACCTGTCAGACTGCAATAGTGTACATGTAGTCTGATAGTGTTCTTGACCAATCCCCAAATGGCTCTTTCCCAAAGGAGGCACCCTCCAATGCCCAGCCTCTTCCTCGCCATCATCCTGCTGTTCACCTTGGTCCGTCGACCATCTTCGCATTTATTCGCCATCCAGCGGCTGTTTGGAGGTTTACCATACCAGTTACATCCAAATGGATCCAAATGGTTGTTGCAAGCAAAAAGTGCAACCAAGATTTTGTAGTCTGAGCCCTGCACCGAGGCGAAAGGCATCCATATCTGCCTCAGGTCGTCTGCAAGGAAGGCTCTAGTAGAAAGGATATCGGATACCACTTCTTACCAAACCTTGGCAACCTGTGGCGCACTGGTGTATGCAAATGTAAACATAATACATATGCATATGCATGTATATATATATATACATGTGCGTGTACACAGTATAACTATAAGGATAAAATGTTCATGTGTTTATCTGTTTATCTTTGTAGTTCTTGATTTTATTACAGTGCCTTATATAACTATAGATGTATTAGTTATCGATCAATCTATTTGTCATTATTTTCATACATTCTTATGAAAGTCAGGCAAGGCGAAATGTCCTATCCAGCCATCCAAGAAAATCGCTCCGAGCCACCTTTTGCGATGTCTAGAGGATCAAAACCCTGGTGCCTTCATGAACACCAAGTCAGCAGCTACGAATGTAGATAAATGGATGGTCTGGTTCCATTCGTTATCCGCAACAACCGTCTCATGGCTACCCCTCCCATCCCCAACATCCAGCCCTGAGCGTTGCCCACCAACCGCTGTGCCAAGTCTGAGGAGTAGTTGTTCTCCTCATCCAACTCGTCTGACAGCTCATCAGAACCCACGTTGGACTCCTGGAGACAGTTGTTGATTGTTTGGTTGTGTGAGGATATTTCAGGTATTGGTGGGATGTGTTGGGACATGTTAGGATATCTTATTTCAGGCCAGGCCCCACAACCTCACAATTTGATACAACTTCGCGGGCTGCGGATTGGTGGCATGATATCAGAAGCTCTGGTCATTGAGGGACTGAAGGTTGCAAATCGGACTTGCTTACCATGCTTACCATCCACCCCAGCCTTTCGACGCAAGCCGTCTGCTTGGGTTGACATGGTGCGCCGGAACTGGTTCAGAAAGGACGGTTTTGGTTCCTTGGGAGCGTGGTAAAAGCCATCGCGCGATGTTCAAACAAAACAACCTGTTGTATCCAAGCTTTGTGACAGTCTCTGAGTGCAGGTCGTGGGCATGGTCGACACTGTTGATTGAGTGGATGGCCTGCGAAGGTAAATATTAAATATCTGGTGAACAGCCTTCGGAATGTCCTATGGACTCATGAAATACCAGTTGCAGGGGCACTGCCAGACTTTTTGCTGTGCTTGTGTGGAACTAAAGGCAATCCATGTCCTGTGGTTGGAATTAATACTCAAGACTCAAGACCGTACTTTCAAAGAGTGGAGAAACAAGAAAACTGCCTGAGAGACGACTCCACTTAGTCCTTCCACCGGCATCAGGTTCAACAACACCTGCAAGGCTGCAAACAAACCCTCATGCGACTGCACCTAGAGTCCTCTGCTTCTCATGGCTTCAAGCTTGACTTTTGCTTGTTCAAAAAGACATGATCCAAACCAAAATTATTGGAACAACCGGCGGGCTATATCCTCATGCCGCGCATGTGCTTGCACATGCAGACATGTCCAAAATCGATCGAAATCATGCAGACTGTAGCCAAAAAAACACCATTCAGTTCTTGCACACTAGCAGCTCCAATGATTACAGCACATGATCCCTGCAAAGGCCGAACACATCTCGCATCTACGTTGGAAATGTATACACATGTAATGTATCCGATGAACTCAGTCGGAAAAAAGCATAACCGTATATATATATCTCTCTCTCATATTACAGTAATGCATATTGTAGCATAACACCAAGCTGAACCCGCCCATCTTCATCTTGGGGCTCTAGGGGTCAAACGCATCCCGGCAGCAAAGCTAGAAGGCCCAGCAAGACTTCAAACCTCTGTGGTGACTGCGGTTCCAAAATCACCAAACAATGTGTGGAGCCCTGCTCCAGTGCTCCAGGCATCTCCAGATTCTGAGTGCTCGGCGCCCACCAACCATGCGCATTGTTGATGTTGTACATCCTTGCTGCGACCAGGAGGAAAGTGGCCACCTGCAGACAAGCGTCAACGAAAAGCGACCACGGTACTCACAGCATCCTTTTCAAGACATTATTGTGACATTATATAACCAAGTGTAAACATGCTATCTCCAGGTTCTGGATAGGTGAAACATGGTGAAACATGGTGAGTAAGATCGGGTAAGATCGAGCAAGATGTTTTCTCAGGAAAGCGCCAGAAGACAAATAATCCCTGTAGCCAGGTAGTTTTCTGCCTGGACCAAAGCAGTTGCAGTGAGTTTCAATGAGTTTCACTGTATCTGGCATCGTAGACTGAGGAATTCTTGAGCTCAGGGCATACCTCCTTACGGGCAGCATCCTTGGGTGGATTTTAAAACATCCCGCTGACAGCAAGGGAGTCTTTTGCTGTTGCGACTTTACAAAATATTGATAGATATTGATAGATATTGATAGATATTGATAGATATTGATAGATTGCGATAGATGTTGATCATTCATCAAGTGGGTGGAGATGCGCTCCTGGCATTGCATCATGCCAGCGGTCTGAAGTCTCGGTTTCCGGCTTTTTGACTTCAGAGTTGAACTCCGCGAGTGGAAAGTCCTGTGCCAACGCTTTGCAAACGAAGGGTTTTACATGTGCTGCAAGAAGTCAAAATGCAAAATGGTTAAGCTAGTGGTTGCAGGATACACACTGGTATCTTTTGACGTCAGTAACTGAATCTCTTCCAGCCGCGTTTTTTTCCATTTCCATCCATTTCCCCCAAATCGGTTCTCACCTCTTCCTTGCAATGCACATGCCCTCGCCGTAGCACCACAGTGAGGGCCTGGCTCCACCAAACTTGGCATATGCAGTGCCTGCAAGTGCCTCGTAACAGCTAAACTGCAATACATAAAACGCTGGGGCTGGTTGTAAGCAGAATGCCAAAGCTCTGACCTCTAAAGCCTCGTCATGATTTGTCTTCAGCCCCTATGCCCCATCCTGGCCACTACATGCCACCACTGTCTGTGTGTGTGTGGTCCGCCCATGCCTCGCATGCTGTTTTGAAGTTCCACTGCACCACCACCTTCAAGGAAGCCAAGCAAAGCTGTTGCACTTGGGACACCGGTTGTTGGAACAAAAGGCTTACCAACCAAGGACAACGATCATGACAAGCTGCCATCCCCCTGCCATCAACCAGCCACTGAGTTCAGCCCATTGGCAGCTGAGCGGCATCGATGTGATCGACCCAAAGTCGCTAGGGCTCGCCAGGACGATCTTGTACAGCGGCAATTCCTGGGACACTTCCGAGATGTTCCGGGGGACTTTTTTGCAGAACAATTCTGCGACGCACAAGTCTCCCAACTGCATCATGGTGCAGAGGACATCCTCTTGTCGGAGATCAATATGAGAGATCAAGTATGCAAGATTTCTGGAGAAGGACTGGGTCATGCAGCGTATGGATACAGCTCTCGCAACTCCTCGATAATTCTCAGGGTGGTGTGAGCTCGCGATTGTTGTCTGCAATGTGTTTTCTCTACATTGTGCATCGAAGCTCAATAGCCAATAGCTACCATGACTATCCTACAAGCAAATTGATTAAATCAGGCTAAATACACGGTTCAAGGCATGAGCTGCTCACCACGATGTCTGCGATGTGGGTGATCAATGATTGCATTGACTGCACCACAGAGACTCGAGCCAGCCCAGTCTAGAAACCCTAGTAGCCCTAGTAGCCCTGATATCTCTGAAACCCATATCAACGGACACGAAATCAGAAAGCGTCCGTGACTTGCTTCAGAGTTTTCCAAAGCTCAGTTGTGAAGTGCGGATTGATCTTGATGTCCATATGGTTTGCCTCTTTACACTCCACAATACGGCAACCAGCAGGGTGTTCTGTCCACTCCTGCCAACCCTCATAGGTCCATTCAGGAAAATGCCCGTGAAAGATTTTGTCCTCCTTTTCCTTCATGTATGCGCCTATCAGGGAGCAAACTTTCCCATCCTAGCCTACGGAGCACAAACAAGCTGACGAAACTTCTGTCCTCATCAACCAAAGGCCAGTCATTTTACTTCCCCCAATCGGATGCTGCATTGTCTCAAATTTTCTCTGCATGTACTATGATCGCTCTTGGTCGTCGAAGAGTCATTGCCGGTCATTGCCGGTCATTGCCGTGATTTCTGATGCAATTATTTCATCAGTAAAGGAATCAGAAAAAAAGGGAAACAGGAAGGAAATGTGGCAACAACGTCGGAGACAATATGGTAGCATAGCTACACCATGCGGCGCTTGGTTGAGGACCAAGTGATGTGAGTTGATGCAGTGAGGCTTTAAGGCGTAAGCTACGTAAGGCATGTGTTTGTCTAGTCACCCATTTTTAGAATCAGAAAGCATGTGAAAGATGATGAAAGATGTACTCATGTATCGTAGAACATGTGACCCCCCCAAAAAGTAAAGCAAACATGCACTGTGCCATCCCCTGCCTATGGTCGCCTTTGTCTTGATCCATTCTTTCACCTCTGGAGTGGCCTCATCCAGCTTCACCCAGGTCCGCCAGGACAACTCAGCCCCAACGGCCAGCATGGGACACTTGAAGCGATGGTAACCCACTTCGATGGCATCTTGGTCCATGATCTGATCCGTTGCCCACATTTTCAGGGTGCGAGCGCCTACTTCGCCAGCACCTAGGGATGAAGAACAGTAGGCCCATGGCCAAACCTTGCGGAGAACATCGTAATATTCATATATGTTCATGTGTGTATATACATATATATATATATTTTTTTGTCAAGGCTTCGCGAAGGATTTGCCCTACCAATTGGTTTGCATCCTTGTGCAGCAAAGTATTGATCATGTCGAGTCACTGTGGAATACGTGAGAATTATGAATCAAAAGGATGAACTACTGGAATTATATATATACAGTATATATCTTTGCGCAAGTGACCGAACTTTTTTCTCGAGCATCTGGCGAACACGCATCTTGTTTCTCCCAAATGACCGTAGTTCAGATTGACGAACCAGTTCATGTTGCACAAAATGGCAGCAATCCCTGTTAAGAACTTGCGGTCTTACGTCCCCTGATTCCTCTCCCATCACTCCTTTCAACCCAACTCGCTCAACACCCAGAAAGATGATGAAAGATGTGAGTTTGAATAATACACACACACACGCCCACGCACACACACACACATATTTATATACCAGTAGTACTGCACAAGGCGGTGGCGGAAGTTTCAGAATGGGAAACCTATAGGAGACGTTGGTTGTTGTGAATCACGGATGGCAGAGCGAATCCACTGATTGACCGAAAGGTGGTTGGAGTTGTGTTTGCTGGAGTGGTTGCAATGGTTGCAGTGGTCACCTCACCCACAACTGCTGGATGTAGTGTGATGTACCGCAACTGTAGTTGTAGTTGTAGCGTAGTGGAGTTGTAGTTGTGGTGTAATGTAATTAGTGTAGTGTAGTTGCAGTCATATAGTTGTAGCTGTAGTTGTTTTGTAGTTGTAGTTGTAGTTGTTGTAGTTGTAGTTGTTGTTGTTGTAGTTGTAGCTGTAGTTGTTGTGTGGTTGTAGTTGTTGTGTAGTGTAGTTGTAGTAGTTGTTGTAGTTGTAGTTGTTGTTGTTGTTGTTGCTGTTGTTGTAGTTGTTGTTGTTGTTGTTGTTGTTTTTGTCGTTGTTGTTGTTGTAGCTGTAGTTGTTGTAGTTGTAGTTCTAGTTGTAGTTGTAGTTGTTGTTGTTGCTGTTATTGTTGTTGTTGTTGTTGTAGCTGTAGTTGTTGTAGTTGTAGTTCTAGTTGTAGTTGTTGTGTAGTTGTAGTTGTAGTTGTAGTTGTAGTTGTTGTTGTTGCTGTTGTTGTTGTTGCTGTTGCTGTTGTTGTTGTTGTAGTTGTTGTAGTTCTAGTTGTAGTTGTAGTTGTAGTTGTTGTGTCGTTGTAGTTGTAGTTGTAGTAGTTGTAGTTGTTGTGGTTGTGGTTGTGGTTGTTGTTGTTGTTGTTGCTGTTGTTGTAGTTGTTGTTGTTGTTGTTGTTTTTGTCGTTGTTGTTGTTGTAGCTGTAGTTGTTGTAGTTGTAGTTCTAGTTGTAGTTGTAGTTGTTGTTGTTGCTGTTATTGTTGTTGTTGTTGTAGCTGTAGTTGTTGTAGTTGTAGTTCTAGTTGTAGTTGTTGTGTAGTTGTAGTTGTAGTTGTAGTTGTAGTTGTTGTTGTTGCTGTTGTTGTTGTTGTTGCTGTTGCTGTTGTTGTTGTTGTAGTTGTTGTAGTTCTAGTTGTAGTTGTAGTTGTAGTTGTTGTGTCGTTGTAGTTGTAGTTGTAGTAGTTGTAGTTGTTGTGGTTGTGGTTGTTGTTGTTGTTGTTGCTGTTGCTGTTGTCGTCGAAGTTAGGGTAGTTAAGTTAGTGAAGTTAGTTAAGTTAGTCAAGTTAGTCAACTTAATCAGTGTCTACTTTTTCGACATCTTAACGTCAAAAAAGGCTCAAAACCCTCAGTTTTTTCCCGAGAGCGTCTGAGCGCAGGGTTCTTCCAATAGTGGGGGTCTGTAAAACATCTTCTCATCTTCACATCTCATCTTCACATTCTCTCATCTTCACATCTTCTCATCATCTTCACATCTTTTCATCTTCACATCCTCTCATCTTCACATCCTCTCATCTTCACATCCTCTCATCTTCACATCTCATCTTCACATCCTCTCATCTTCACATCTTTTCATCTTTACATCCTCTCATCTTCACATCTTTTCATCTTTACATCCTCTCATCTTCACATCCTCTCATCTTCACATCTTTTCATCTTTACATCCTCTCATCTTCACATCCTCTCATCTTCACATCTTTTCATCTTTACATCCTCTCATCTTCACATCCTCTCATCTTCACATCTTTTCATCTTTACATCCTCTCATTTTCACATCCTCTCATCTTCACATCTGCTCATCTTCACATCCTCTCATCTTCACATCCTCTCATCTTCACATCTGCTCATCTTCACACCTTCCCATCTTCACATATGCTCATCTTCACACCTTCCCATCTTCACATCTTCTCATCTTCACATCTGCTCATCTTCACATCTGCTCATGTTCACATCTGCTCATCTTCACATCTGCTCATCTTCACATCTTCTTATCTTCACACCTGCTCACCTTCTCTCTCACGCCTTCTTTTTATCTTTCTCTCTTAAGGCCGAGGGTGGTGCCGGCGGCGAGTCACGAAACGTCAACCCTTTCGCACGAAACGAGGGTCGATCGGCAAAAACTGAGGTAAAATTGCGATTTGACTTGTGCCGGAGCAACCCTTTCGCACGAAATGAAGTTCGATCGGCAAAAACTGAGGTAAAATTGCGATTTGACTTGTGCCGGAGCAACCCTTTCGCACGAAATGAAGGTCGATCGGCAAAAACTAAGGTAAAATTGCGATTTGACTTGCCCCGGAGCAACCCTTTCGCACGAAATGAAGGTCGATCGGCAAAAACTGCGGTAAAATTGCGATTTTACTTGCCCCGGAGCAACCCTTTCGCACGAAATGAGGGTCGATCGGCAAAAACTGAAGTAAAATTGCGATTTTTCCTGTGCCGGAGCAACCCTTTCGCACGAAATGAGGGTCGATCGGTAGAAACTGAGGTAAAATTGCGATTTTTCCTGTGCCGGAGCAACCCTTTCGTCTGTGTGTAAAAGCGTCTGTGTGTAAAAGCGTCTGTGTGTAAAAGCGTCTGTGTGTAAAAGCGTCTGTGTGTAAAAGCGCCTGTGTGTAAAAGCTTCTGTGTGTAAAAGCGCCTGTGTGTAAAAGCTTCTGTGTGTAAAAGCCTCTGTGTGTGAAAGTGTTGTGTGTAAAAGTGTCTGTGTGTAAAAGCGTCTGTGTGTAAAAGCGTCTGTGTGTAAAAGCGTTTGTGTGTAAAAGCCTCTGTGTGTAAAAGCGTCTGTGTGTAAAAGGGTCTGTGTGAAAAAGCGTCTGTGTGTAAAAGCGTCTGTGTGTAAAAGCGTCTGTGTGTAAAAGCGTCTGTGTGTAAAAGCGTCTGTGTGTAAAAGCGTCTGTGTGTAAAAGCGTCTGTGTGTAAAAGCGTCTGTGTGTAAAAGCTTCTGTGTGTAAAAGCGTCTCTGTGTGTAAAAGTCTCTGTGTGTAAAAGCGTTTGTGTGTAAAAGCGTCTGTGTGTAAAAGTGTTTGTGTGTAAAAGTGTTTGTGTAAAAGCGTTTGTGTGTAAAAGCCTCTGTGTGTAAATGTGTTTGTGTGTCAAAGCGTCTGTGTGTAAAAAGCGTCTGTGTGTAAAAGTGTTTGCGATGCAAACTATTGTCTTGCACTTCTCACTATTTTGTCTTGATACTCCTCTTCTCGACTGCCTATAACACAGCTTTCATATATCGTTTGTAATATTGCGTCTCCATACTAACAAGAGAAGACCCTGCCCCCCCCGAACTGTCCGAGCAAACATGACTGTAAGCATTTCCAGAGCTTCTTTTGGTGGCTGTGGTGCTTGTCTTTGGAGATTTTGGAGGCCTGCTGCATGTTGTCACCAGTGTGTGGCAGTCATTCGATGTTTTGCAGCTAGCTTTTGGTAAAACCACATGATTTTGCGAGTTGCAACTGCAAGCTTGTGTTCCGTTTGTTCGTCAAAGCATGAAGCTGGTCGGCGCAGCTTTTGGTTCGAGATTTGTATCGCGCTTGGCCTCTATAAGTTGTTACTCTGGGTTCGCTTCAACCGGATAGGTCCGAGAAGCTCCGAGAGTTGCAACAAGGCTTGACAGAGGGAGGAGTTGATCCCTTCCGGCGCCAGGTGCGCAAACTTGGGATCAATGCATTGAAGGCTTTAGCTTCTGAGCTGGGGATGTCAGTGTGTGGCAGTCATTCGATGTTTTGCAGCTAGCTTTTGGTAAAACCGCATGATTTTGCGAGTTGCAACTGCAAGCTTGTGTTCCGTTTGTTCGTCAAAGCATGAAGCTGGTCGGCGCAGCTTTTGGTTCGAGATTCGTATCGCGCTTGGCCTCTATAAGTTGTTACTCTGGGTTCGCTTCAACCGGGTATGTCCGAGAAGCTCCGAGAGTTGCAACAAGGCTTGACAGAGGGAGGAGTTGATCCCTTCCGGCGCCAGGTGCGCAAACTTGGGATCAATGCATTGAAGGCTTTAGCTTCTGAGCTGGGGATGTCAGTGTGTGGCAGTCATTCGATGTTTTGCAGCTAGCTTTTGGTAAAACCGCATGATTTTTGCGAGTTTCAACTGCAAGCTTGTGTTCCGTTTGTTCGTCAAAGCATGAAGCTGGTCGGCGCAGCTGTTGGTTCGAGATTCGTATCGTGCTTGGCCTCTATAAGTTGTTACTCTGGGTTCGCTTCAACCGGATATGTCCGAGAAGCTCCGAGAGTTGCAACAAGGCTTGACAGAGGGAGGAGTTGATCCCTTCCGGCGCCAGGTGCGCAAACTTGGGATCAATGCATTGAAGGCTTTAGCTTCTGAGCGCGCTTTGGTTCAGCTGCTGCAAGCAGTGATGGCTTCAAGCTTTTGCAGGACAATATCGGGACGGACAAAAGTTTTAGTTAGGCTCGCCATGACATTACACACTTGGTCACGTATTGTGATGAGGTGCACATCGTCGAGTCGTCATCTTGCATCTTTACAATATTTAGATTAACAGCCTTAGGCCTTAGCTTCAGACTTTGCTAATAGGTATATAATTATGGCCTGCTCCTATAAGACTTTGAGGGGATAGGATGGTTCCCCCACCCTGGCGGGGGGCCAGGTCGATTCTTTGTCTTCTCAACACCCTTGTGAGCAGCTTAGTTATTTGATGTTTAACTTTGATTCTTGTATTGCAACCAGAACTGTCTGAGCAATACAAAGTACAAATGCATGGTACGAACTTCACCCCTCCGTCGAAATGCTGAGGTGGCCAGCAATGTCCGCCGCCTGCCAGAACCACCCTGGTTGGGGGGCCCCAAAGCACACCGCCCTCATGAGACAGGATACGAATTTGGCAGATAGAGGCAGTGGTAGCACCTGTTCATATTATATAGCATGGTAGTTGGATTTTACCCTTCTATTTTCTGCCCTTCCACCCAAACCTCTTTGCATAATGCGACCTATGTCTTTTCAAGGAATGTCTTATGTCCTCTGATGGTGTCAGCTATGTGACCGTGATTACAGGCGCGCGGATGAATGGAGCAGAGGACTTGAAAGGTCGTTGATTAAATGAAAGGCATAGTTTTACGTTCGTCGAGACTAGGATCCCAACCGGCAGTAGTCGGGGTATCTTCAACACCACTTGTGATGCAATGTGGAAGATCTTGCTGCGTTCACAGAGATGCTGGACCTAAGGTCGTGTCCGTGGAGGTGCCCAGATAAAGATCAACCGAGGTAGCCACTGATGTCAATTGAATTCGAAAATGAAGTGCATCAGCATGAGTCAACCAGAACTGTCTGAGACTTGCTGATGCACGCATCTTTGCTTGAGACATTCAGTTTCACCATAGTGCATCCTGTCTCACCACAGTGCATCGGCATGCGTCAAGCAGAACGGGCTGAGACTCCATCGAAGATGAATAAAGCTGCCGATTCCTTTTGCGCAGATAGTTGTTGGTCTGTGCAGCTAGGTTTGCATGGAGTCAGGGCCCCGGGATGGGATGGATTACATGGATAGGAAGGCTGCTACCACAAAGAGACAAATCGATACATTTTATATTGAGATAGGAATAGCAATATGAATTAGAGATGGATGTATGAGTGTTAATATATAGAGATGGATGTATGAGTGTTAAGATAAGAGTTTCAATTCCAGTCATGACCAACTTATATCATATTGTCATACTGTGTGTGTCCCAGCCCAGAAACGTTCGCCACCTGCCAGGTCCGCCCGTTTATACTTTTTTTCAGGAGATGGCAAACCACCTTGGTTGGGGGGCCCCAAAGCACATAGCCCTCATGACATGTTTATAGATGCTGGTTTCGAGTCACATGGAAATAGGACTTCGCCGCACCACCCCGTCGGATTGCTCAGGTGTCCACGACAACGATGACTTCGCTGTGAGTACCGTCTGTGTGTAAAAGCGTCTGTGTGTAAAAGTGTTTCTGCGTAAAAGTCTTTGTATGTAAAACCGTCTGTGTGTAAAAGTGTTTGTGTGTAGAAGCTTCTGTGTGTAAAAGCGTCTGCGTGTAAAAGCGTCTGTGTGTAAAAGTGTTTGTGTGTAACAGTGTTTCTGTGTAAAAGTGCCTGTGTGTAAAAGCGTCTATGTGTAAAAGCTTCTGTGTGTACAAGCGTTTGTGTGTAAAAGCAGCTCCTGTGTGTAAAAGGGTCTGTGTGTAAAAGTGGCTGTGTGTAAACGTGTCTGTGTGTAAAAGTGTCTGTGTAGAAGCGTCTGTGTGTAAAAGCTTCTGTATGTAAAAGCTTCTGTATGTAAAAGCTTCTGTCTGTAAAAACTTCTGTGTGTAAAAACTTCTGTGGGTAAAAACTTTGTGTGTAAAAGCGTCTGTGTAAAAGCGTCTGTGTGTAAAAGTGTTTGCGATGCAAACTATTGTCTTGCACTTCTCACTATTTTGTCTTGATACTCCTCTTCTCGACTGCCTATAACACAGCTTTCATATACCGTTTCTAAAATTGCGTCTCCATACTAACAAGAGAAGACCCTGCTCCTCTACGCTCTCGGGCCATCCGTCGTCTAGTTACACTTTTGACTTCGAAATGTGCTTCGCGCCACAACGGCGTGCACTTTTTCGACACTTTTTCGACATCTGAACCTCCAAAAGTGGTCCGAACATGGTGTGTTTTGTACATTTTGACTTGGAAATGTGCTTCGCGCCACAACGGCGTGCACTTTTTCGACATCGGAACTTCCAAAAGTGGTCCGAGAATGGTGTGCTTTGTACATTTTGACTTCAAAATGTGCTTCGCGCCACAACGGCGTGCACTGTTTCGACATCGGAACTTCCAAAAGTGGTCCGATCCTCTAGTGTTTTGTCCATTTTGACTTGGAAATGTGCTTCGCGCCACAACGGCGTGCACTTTGTCATGTCTCATCTGGCCAGCTGGCTCCGCACCCGCCGCTTTAGCGAGCCGACTTTTTGACCCTCCGGAGCCACAAATCATTGGAAAAACACAGTGAATCGCGACTTTCCTATCTTTTCGCGCATCTACCTCTTCTTTCTTCTGATCTTTTCTCTTCTGACTCTTTTCACCTCTGCTTTTCAACTGTCCATATTGTCGGAAGTTTCACTTCTAAACTTCCTTCGATAAATATAAATAAATAAATATATACATAAAACATCATAAAACATCATACATTGAAAAAAATATGTGAGCTTTCCAGCCGCCAGCACTCTTGTAGAGCTTGAAGATCGTGGGGTTCCAAACCTCAAAGAACGTCACAGGGTCATCTCTCAGCCACTGAGCACCAGAGTCTGTGAAGAGCGGATGCTGTGCAGCACCCCGTTCCAACATCACCACGAGGACGGGCTCAACGCCCAACTCGGCGCGTGCTCGCTTGGCCACCTTGATGGCCATTAAGGCACCAATGGAGTGGCCCAGAAATGCAAAGGCACCTCAGAACAGTTGCACTGGTAAAAAAAATGTCAAGGCCATATACTATATTTGTCATATAAATTTGCTACCGTTTTAAGATCTTGTCATCTTACATCATCTTGTTTTTTTTCATCGTTTTCCGCGCTGCATTCACACCTCGAGAGACTCACGCACATATAGCAACAACAAAGAAATCATTCTGAATCACAGTTTTGCTATATTCTTCATCACTGTTTCCCTCTTTGGGGTTAACCTCGTCAATGGGCCTTGGTGTTCAAAGCAGGTTTTCGGATTGATTGAATTATCGTTTGTGTTATCGTTTTGTTTCCGTTTTGCTGTCACCTCCATCAACACACAGAGCAATGCAAAACATATGTCTTGCGTGCATAAATCCCATGCCAGTAGGGCATCAGTAACATGATGTTAACATACATATACACACCATCATTAATATATATATATATTGCGGTTATCTTTTTTTCGTTTTTCCCTTCCTTATCATCGTCGTTTTACAGTGAATGGGCCATATCCAGCAGCACGACAGGGTGCCTGCTTAGCTAAACAGAAGATATTCAGGAATTATTTCAAACAGAAGATGCTTTTTGGGGGTGCGGCCAAACGCGTTTCAAATAGAAGATATTGCAGAGTGCAAAAGTAGTTCAAATGACCAAAAATCCAAGAATAAACCCCTCAACATTGGGATGATCTTTGGAATATCTTCTATTTGAAAATCTTTTGTCCCACTGCCATTTTTTGTGTTTTTTGCAGGGAAATTATCTAAAATCAATAGAACATTGACGCCCGGACCTGGGTGACCCCCCGAAGAGGAGAGTGCCAAAGTACCTCCCGAAGTGGGACCCGGCCGGAGGTACTTTGGCACTCTCGCCTTCGGGGGGGGGGTCGGTGAAAAACTGTTCAAAAACCATGGTTTTTTTTAGCTTTTTTGATTGAGGGATGGTGATTCAAACCACTTTTCAAATAGAAGATAATCTGTAATGCAATTTATTTTTCAAATAGAAGATATTCGAGGAGTACTGAAACACACTTTTCAAATAGAAGATAATATTTCATGAGGGAACCCAGAGAGTTCCACAAAATGGTTTTCAAATAGAAGATATTCATTTGCAACCCCATGAGTTCGACAGATCCCAAATGCATGAAAAACAGTTTTCAAATAGAAGATATTGCAAAGATCATCCCAATGTTGAAGGGGTTACTGTTGGATTGTTGGTCTTTTGAACTACTTTTGCACTTTGCAACCATCAACATTGGGATGATGTTTGCAATATCGTCTATTTGTAAATCTTTTGTCCCACTGTAATTTTTTGTGATTTTTTGCAGGATTTTTTTTAAATAAAATCAATAGAACATTGACGCCCAGACCCGGGTGACCCCCCGAAGAGGGGAGTGCAAAAGTACCTCCGGCCGGGTCCCGCTTCTATCCCGTTTTCAAATAGAAGATATTGGCATTATTTTCCAGAGGTTCCCATCACAAGCCCAAAAAAAGGAAAATCCCGTTTGCAAATAGAAGATATTGGCATTATTTTCCAGAAAAGCCCAAAAAGACACGGAAATCCCGTCCGTTTTCAAATGAGGTTCCCATCACAAGCCCAAAAAAAACACGGAAATTCCGTTGTCAAATAGACAATATTGGCATTATTTTCCAGAGGTTGCCATCACAAGCCAAATAGAACAACGGAAATCCCGTTTTCAAATAGAAGATATTGGCATTATTTTCCAGAGGTTCCCATCACAAGCCCAAAAAAAGGGAAATCCCGTTTTCAAATAGAAGATATTGGCATTATTTTCCAGAAAAGCCCATAAAGACACGGAAATCCCGTTTTCAAATGAGGTTCCCATCACAGGCCCAGAAAAAAAACACGGAAAATCCGTTTTCAAATAGAAGATATTGGCATTATTTTCCAGAGGTTCCATCACAAGCCCAAAAAAAGGGAAATCCCGTTTTCAAATAGAAGATATTGGCATTATTTTCCAGAAAAGCCCAAAAAGACACGGAAATCCCGTTTTCAAATGAGGTTCCCATCACAAGCCCAGAAAAAAACACGGAAAACGCCGTTTTCAAATAGAAGATATTGATATTATTTTCCAGAGGTTTCATCACAAGCCCAAAAAAAAGGAAATCCCGTTTTCAAATAGAAGATATTGGCATTATTTTCCAGAAAAGCCCAAAAAGACACGGAAATCCCGTTTTCAAATGAGGTTCCCATCACACGCCCAGAAAAAACACGGAAATTCCGCTTTAAAATAGAAGATATTGGCATTATTTTCCAGAGGTTGCCATCACAAGCCAAATAAAACAACGGAAATCCCGTTTTCAAATATAAATAGAAGATATTAGCATTATTTTCCAGGGGTTCCCATCACAAGCCCAAAAAAAGGGAAATCTCGTTTTCAAATAGAAGATATTGGCATTATTTTCCAGAAAAGCCCAAAAAGACACGGAAATCCCGTTTTCAAATAGAAGATATTGGCATTATTTTCCAGAAAAGCCCAAAAAGACACGGAAATCCCGTTTTCAAATGAGGTTCCCATCGCAAGTCCAGAAAAAACACGGAAAATCCGATTTCAAATAGAAGATATTGATATTATTTTCCAGAGGTTGCCATCACAAGCCAAAAAAAACAACGGAAATCCCGTTTTCAAATAGAAGCTATTGGCATTATTTTCCAGAGGTTCCCATCACAAGCCCAAAAAAAGGGAAATCCCGTTTTCAAATAGAAGATATTGGCATTATTTTCCAGGAAAGCCCAAAAAGACACGGAAATCCCGTTTTCAAATAGAAGATATCGGCATTATTTTCTAGAGGTTCCCATCACAAGCCCGTTTTCAAATAGAAGATATCGGCATTATTTTCTAGAGGTTCCCATCACAAGCCCAAAAAAAGGAAAATCCCGTTTTCAAATGAGGTTCCCATCACAATCCCAGAAAAAAACACGGAAATTCCGTTTTCAAATAGAAGATATTGGCATTATTTTCCAGATGTTCCCATCACAAGCCCAAAAAAAAGGAAAATCCCGTTTTCAAATAGAAGATATTGGCATTATTTTCCAGAAAAGCCCAAAAAGACACGGAAATCCCGTTTTAAAATAGAAGATATTGGCATTATTTTCCAGAGGTTGCCATCACAAGCCAAATAAAACAACGGAAATCCCGTTTTTAAATAGAAGATAGTGGCATTGTTTTCCAGGGGTTCCCATCACAAGCCCAAAAAAAGGGAAATCCCGTTTTCAAATAGAAGATATTGGCATTATTTTCCAGAAAAGCCCAAAAAGACACGGAAATCCCGTTTTCAAATGAGGTTCCCATCACAAGCCCAGAAAAAACACGGAAATTCCGTTTTCAAATAGAAGATATTGGCATTATTTTCCAGAGGTTCCCATCACAAGCCCAAAAAAAGGGAAATCCCGTTTTCAAATAGAAGATATTGGCATTATTTTCCAGAAAAGCCCAAAAAGACACGGAAATCCCGTTTTCAAATGAGGTTCCCATCACAAGCCCAGAAAAAACACGGAAATTCCGTTTTCAAATAGAAGATATTGATATTATTTTCCAGAGGTTGCCATCACAAGCCAAAAACAACAACAGAAATCCCGTTTTCAAATAGAAGATATTGGCATTATTTTCCAGAGGTTCCCATCACAAGCCTAAAAAAGGGAAATCCCGTTTTCAAATAGAAGATATTGGCATTATTTTCCAGAGGTTCCCATCACAAGCCCAAAAAAGGGAAAATCCCGTTTTCAAATAGAAGATATTGGCATTATTTTCCAGAGGTTCCCATCACAAGCCCAAAAAAGGGGAAATCCCGTTTTCAAATAGAAGATATTGGCATTATTTTCCAGAGGTTCCCATCACAAGCCCAAAAAAAAAAGGGAAATTCCGTTTTCAAATAGAAGATATTGATATTATTTTCCAGAGGTTGCCATCACAAGCCAAAAAAACAACGGAAATCCCGTTTTCAAATAGAAGATATTGGCATTATTTTCCAGAGGTTCCCATCACAAGCCCAAAAAACAGGGAAATCCCGTTTTCAAATAGAAGATATTGGCATTATTTTCCAGAGGTTGCCATCACAAGCCAAAAACAACAACGGAAATCCCGTTTTCAAATAGAAGATATGGGCATTATTTTCCAGGGGTTCCCATCACAAGCCCAAAAAAAGGGAAATCCCGTTTTCAAATAGAAGATATTGGCATTATTTTCCAGAAAAGCCCAAAAAGACACGGAAATCCCGTTTTCAAATGAGGTTCCCATCACAAGCCCAGAAAAAACACGGAAATTCCGTTTTCAAATAGAGATATTGATATTATTTTCCAGAGGTTGCCATCACAAGCCAAAAAAACAACGGAAATCCCGTTTTCAAATAGAAGATATTGGCATTATTTTCCAGAAAAGCCCAAAAGACACGGAAATCCCGTTTTCAAATGAGGTTCCCATCACAAGCCCAGAAAAAACACGGAAATTCGTTTTCAAATAGAAGATATTGATCCGTTTCAAATAGAAGTATTGGCATTAGAGAAAAGCCCAAGAAGACACGGAAATCCCGTTTTCAAATTGAGGTTCCCATCACAGCCCGAAAAAACCGGAAATTCCGTTTTAAAATAGAAGATATTGATATTATTTTCCAGAGGTTGCCATCACAAGCCAAAATAAACAACGGAAATCCCGTTTTCAAATAGAAGCTATTGGCATTATTTTCCAGAGGTTCCCATCACAAGCCCAAAAAAAGGGAAATCGCGTTTTCAAATAGAAGATATTGGCATTATTTTCCAGAGGTTCCCATCACAAGCCCAAAAAAAGGGAAATCCCGTTTTCAAATGAGGTTCCCATCACAAGCCCAGAAAAAACACGGAAATTCCGTTTTCAAATAGAAGATATTGGCATTATTTTCCAGATGTTCCCATCACAAGCCCAAAAAAAGGAAAATCCCGTTTTCAAATACAAGATATTGGCATTATTTTCCAGAAAAGCCCAAAAAGACACGGAAATCCCGTTTTCAAATGAGATTCCCATCACAAGCCCAGAAAAAACACGGAAATTCCGTTTTCAAATAGAAGATATTGGCATTATTTTCCAGAGGTTGCCATCACAAGCCCAAAAAAAGGGAAATCCCGTTTTCAAATAGAAGATATTGGCATTATTTTCCAGAAAAGCCCAAAAAGACACGGAAATCCCGTTTTCAAATGAGGTTCCCGTCACAAGCCCAGAAAAACACGGAAATTCCGTTTTCAAATAGAAGATATTGGCATTATTTTCCAGAGGTTGCCATCACAAGCCCAAAAAAAACAACGGAAATCCCGTTTTCAAATAAAAGATATTGGCATTATTTTCTAGAGGTTCCCATCACAAGCCCAAAAAAAGGGAAATCCCGTTTTCAAATAGAAAATATTGGCATTATTTTCCAGAGGTTCCCATCACAAGCCCAAAAAAAGGGAAATCCCGTTTTCAAATAGAAGATATTGGCATTATTTTCCAGAGGTTCCCATCACAAGCCAAAAAAAAGGGAAATCCCGTTTTCAAATAGAAGATACTGGCATTATTTTCCAGAGGTTCCCATCACAAGCCAAAAAAAAGGGAAATCCCGTTTTCAAATAGAAGATACTGGCATTATTTTCCAGAAAAGCCCAAAAAGACACGGAAATCCCGTTTTCAAATGAGGTTCCCATCACAAGCCCAGAAAAAACACGGAAATTCCGTTTTCAAATAGAAGATATTGATATTATTTTCCAGAGGTTGCCATCACAAGCCAAAAAAAAACAACTGAAATCCCGTTTTCAAAGAGAAGATATTGGCATTATTTTCCAGAGGTTGCCATCACAAGCCCAAAAAAAGGAAATCCCGTTTTCAAATAGAAGATAGCATTATTATCCCAAATTCTCAAAACAAGATTGGCCGACACCATTTTCAAATAGAAGAGATTGTCAAACAACCAATGGGGAAGCGGAAAAGACCATTTCAAATAGAAGATATTCATTATACCAACCCCAAATTTTCAGAACAAGATTGTGCGACAAACCATTTTTTAAATAGAAGATATTCGGTTGGATGATCCACCAAGTTTGTGCTTTTGGTGTTGGTCTAAATGGTTTTTAAATAGAAGATATTAGTTTGGACCCTCCCGGGGCCATGGTTGCGGAGAGTGCCAAAGTAGCTCCAACATCCCGGATGTTCTACCATTTTGGGTCATTGAATTAATTTATCTTCTATTTGAAATAGATTTTTCCGCGCGTCCAACCCCGTTTCAAATAGAAGATCGGTTTTCCGATAATTCCTGAATATCTTCTATAATAACGGTATGTACATGTATGTACTATAAATGACGGAGGTTTTTCCCGAATGCGTAGCAAGGGTTCCCGTTTCACTCTGGGGGTCTGGGGGCTGAGGGTGTGTTCGCTCGACGTTGCGTTTACGTCCGCAACCGTTCGCAACCGTTCGCAACCGTTCGCAACCGTTCGCGCGATCCCTGTATGGCCGTGCCTATGGTAAGTTCTGCAGAAGGGGTCATTTTTGGAGGTTCCAAACGTCTCGTTGCTTCGTTTCGCATGGCAGGCGTGGCACTTCGTGACATGCAGACGTGTTTTGTAACACGTCGAAAGTCGCTTTGTGTGGCAGGCGCAATACTTTTGCGACGTTTTCCGAAGATGCGTTGCAGTTTTCGTGGCAGGCGCAGCACTTTGGACGTGTCCATCGTCATTTTGCGTGGCAGGCGCAGCACTTTAGACGTGTCGTGTTGCGTGTTTTTTGCAAATCGCATTGGCAGGGCTGCGTCAAGTGGCGACAAGGTGCAGATTCCGTGGCAGGCGTGGCATTTTATGAGATGTGATGAAAATTGACGGAAGCCTCGCACGAAACATCGATTTTGAGGTAGCAAATTTGTTCCTAAGAAAACTCGTAGGAAAACGTCGATTTTGAAGCTACAAAGTGCCAAAATTGGAGGAAATCTCGCACGAAATGCTCGTTTTGCTGCGCCAACGTGTCTCGTCTCGAGTCTCTGGTTTTTGTGTGGCGTCGCCGTGTCTATGAGGGAAGCTGCAAAACCTCTCCTTTTCGAAGGTTTCCAAGCAGGTTGTCATGCCGTTTTGCGTGGCAGGCGTGGCGCTTTGTGACATTCCAACCTTTTTTATACAATGTCGAAAAGTCTTTTGTGTGGCTGACGCAGCAATGCACTCCACGCTTTACACTCTACACTTTACACTCCACACTCTACACTCCACACTCTACACTCCACACTCTACACTTTCCACTCCACACTCCACAATTTACACTTTAGACTCCTCACTCCACACTCTACACTTTATACTCCACACTTTACACTTTGCGCTCCACACTTTACACTCTACACTTCACACTCCACACTCTACACTCCACCATACACTACATTTTACACACTCCGCACTCCTCACTCCACACTTTACACACTCCTCACTTTACACTCCACACTCGACACTCCACCCTACACTGTCCACTCCACACTCCACACTCTACACTTTACACTCCACACTCCACACTCCACAATTTCTACACTTTACACTCCACACTTTACACTTTGCACTTTACACTCCTCACTCCACACTCCACACTCTACACTCTACACTCCACACCTTACACTTTACACTCCTCATTCTACACTTTACCCTCCAAACTTTACACTCCCCACTCCACACTTGACACTCCACACTCCACACTGTACACTTCACACTCTACACTTTACACTCTACACTTTAAACTCTACCCTCTACACTCCACACTTTGCACTTTACACTCCACACTTTACACTCCACACTCCACACATTACACTCCACACTCCGCGCCTTACACTCCACACAACTTACTTTACACTCCACCCTCCACACTCTACACTTTCCACTCCACACTCCACACTCTACACTTTACACTCTACACTCCACACTCTACAGTACACTTTACATTTTCCACTCCTCACTCCACACTTTACATTTTACACTCCTCACTCCACACTTTAGACTCCACGCTCCACACTTCCCACTTTACACTCGACACTCTACGCTCTACTTTACACTCTACACTTTACACTCCACACTTCACTGTACACTGTGCACTCCTCACTCCTCACTCCACACTTTACACTCCACACTCCACTCCACACTCCACACTCTACACTTTACACTCCACACTCCACACTCTACTCTTTACACTCTACACTTTACACTCCACACTCCACACTCTACACGTTACACTCTACACTTTACACTCCACACTTTACACTCTACACTCCACACTTTACACTCTACACTCCACACTTTACATTTTACACTCCACACTTTACACTTTACACTTTACACACTCCTCACTCCACACTTTACACTCCACACTCTACACTTTACACTCCACACTCCACACTCTAGACTCTACACTTTACACTCTACACTTTACACTCCGCACTCCACACTCTACTCTTTTCACACTCCACACTCCACACTTTACACTCCTCACTTTATACTCTACACTCCACACTCCACACTTTCCACTCCACACTCTACACTTTACACTCTACACTTTACACTCCACTCCACACTCTACTCTTTACACACTCCACACTCTACACTTTACACTCCTCACTTTACACTCTACACTCCACACTCTACACTTTCCACTCCACACTTTAGACTGGCAACAGGGGAAACATGTACAAGACTGTTCAAATAAACTATTGCGGAAAAGTGTTCCGCGTGACTGCAATCCATGTGTTTCGACATCTGTACCATTAACATACGTGTGAGCATTCGGGTTTGTGGGCTGCATCTTGTTTTTTACTTCCTCGCTTCACATCTAGGCACTTGCAGAACAAGATCGAGAAAATGATGAAAATGCAAAACAACGATACTATGCAAGATGGCAACCTGTGTTCATCGCATCCTTGAAGGCATCGAAACAATCATCCACCAGGTCATCCAGTGTTGTCAGAAAGTCCTCCGTGTCTCTATGACCATGTCCTGGAAATTCGTGCATAGCTACCTCCACATTGGGAGGAGCCTCGTTCTCCAAGACACACCAGTCTGCAGCATAGCTATCAGCCGCACCGTGGATGCAAAGAAGTCGCAGCACGGGCTCCCTGGGAGGGACACTTTGTCCATTGTATGGTGGCAAGGCCTTCTTCTTGGCCGCTGGCAAACGGCTGAAGTCAGGCAACTTTAGGGAACGCGTCATCAACGGCAACGTGGTGCCCTTCACGGGTTGCAGGTTCTCAATCACCTTGCAGGCGACTTCCTCGCCTGCTTCCACGCGTTTTTCAATCTCTTCATCCAAATCATCAAAATCCATGGCAAAAGATGGTCAATTGGATGCAAATGGGTGAAAACAATGGGGCTGCTAGTGGGTGTCTGGCACCCGGGAAAAACCAGCCAAAAGGTGTCTACAAAGACGCAGCCTATGCCACATATGCCACTCTATCAGATCATATTGGATCGAATCATCAGTAACCAACCTCATGGAATTCCATTGATGACCCCCCTCCCTTGGTGGCGAGAAGTGATTCCAAAATTTCCAACCGCCACTGGGTTACCGGGCCATAGCTCTCTCCATATCCACAAAAATGGAAAAACCTTCCACGCGCCGAAATTCGCCGTAGCCACTCTCCCCTGGTGCGTGTTCGGCATGCATCTCGATGGAAAGTTATGAGGCACGATAACAAACTGATTTCAGCCCTTGTTCACCATCTTGACCCACAACAATCTAGAAGATCGTCATACACTTGACACTTGAGGCTTTGAGGCTTGAAGGGGCTATATACCAGCTGCACCCCGGACAACTTCATGCGGATTTAGCAACAGGTTGTTGTCAGGAAGCTGCACAACTAAGCAGAACCCACCTCGCCACTTTTCATTGAAGCCTGTCCGAACCTGGTTGGTGCGAAGGTGCGCGAAGCGTGACAGAGTGGCGGAGTTGCAAACGACAGTATGGCCCTTTGCCCGAAGAGTTCCAGAAAAATCTGCCTAAAAATCGCCAGAATCGCTCTCTTTCCTCTTGACTTTGGCAACTCTCAGTATTTCTCAGTCCTTTCCAGGGCTCCATGCCAGTGGTAGCTCATCGCCGGGCCACGCCGGAACGCTGCTCTCGAGGCGCAGTGCCTTTCTGACGCCAGCAGCCTAGCGCATCGGAAGTGCAGCCATAGCTGTGAGCCAAGATCAGGAACCAAGCAGAATCACCTACAGAGCGTACTGATTGCTTGCAGCTTCAGTCACATCTTCCATCTATGTTCATTTAATTTCTATAACCTCCCCAGATTCTTGTTTGAACATGTTTGAACCATGTTACTTCATCTGACCATGCAGCACCATGCAGTTTGATCCTTGGGCCCTTGCACTCACCGGACTGGACGGTGAGGAGCCACCCACTGAGCCCGACTTCGCTACCGGTGCGTCGCCTGCACGGCGCCACGGCTGGGAGGGTACGACTTGGGGGCCCCGCAGCGGAGCCTGGGACACACTGAGCTGAAACCTGGGCACCAGGAAGGAGATGGAAGGAGATGGAAGGAGATGGAAGAAAGACATCAGATGACTTAAGTCACATATGTCACAACAAAATATACGAAAATTATGCATATGGAATAAGCATGATGAACATATTAAATAAGGTGCTTAGGATGAGAGATGAGTTGACATGCCTGTAACTACTCGAAAAGAGAGAGCATGCCAATCCCAAAATTGAAAAGGCTCTGATGGCCAGCAATCAATTTCATCACAGGAGGTCACCTGCCATAATCTGAAACATGCAGCAGGTGCCATGGTTTGGTTGAAGGCAAGTCTGGGCCAGGCAATGGTAGAACGAATGCTATAGAATGTTAGTTTATGTCTGTGTATCACATGTGTAATGAATTTAATGCATGTGTGTGTGCATGAGGTGTGGGTACACACTGCAAGATCTGTAAGCCGTAAGCCGTAAACCACATGACTGACAGCATACTGGCAGCATTCTACTTCTTTGTGCTGCATTGAGATTCCAGCGTACAGGGTGGCATCCCCAAACCTCTGCAGAGTGAGGCAAGAATCGCAAACTTTTCTGGGAAGGATGGGATCGATTGCTAACACTATCTAACACTGATCGACAAAGTGCCACTTTCACTGAGACCTGTCCTGAACCCAGTTGCCACCTGTAAGGACTGGACACTCGAATCTTCAAGGAAGGCCCATCAGCTTGCAGCACCCAAGGCTGCCGCCTCCGGTGGCTGTTGGAGCATCTTGGAGCCATGTTCAAAAAGGAGAGTCTTGAGATATGCCCCTATGAAACAAGATGAAACTAGATGAAACAAGTATATACATCCATATACATCCTATTCCATCTTCTTATCACATTAGCAAAGGGCAGCTGAGGAAGCGGCAAGCAGGTCTCACCCAGGAGGAAGTACGGCACGTCTAGAGTCTTGTGTTGCGAGTAGCCCTTGGTGAAACTGCAAGTAAAATCAAACACCATGCCTCTTAGCAACTGCAACAGAATTAAAACACATGGTCACATGATCATAAACAGTAGCTGAAACTTCAGGTCGTGTACATTGTCATTTTTCCATATTTTCAGCACTATCAAAACCGTCTTAGCCTCGCCAGACTCATGAAGCCAGGCGTGAAGACCTTTCCGCAAAGGCCTCTGCATGGCAAGATATGGCAAGGCAAAACGCCTTCATAGCTTGAGATTGCAAAGTCACAACATGTCACAACATGTCACAACATGTCACAACATGTCACAACATGTCACAACATGTCACAACATGTCACAACATGTCACAACATGTCACAACATGTCACAACCTCATACCAATCGAATCATATCGAATCCAATCCTTTCCCGTGTTTCAGCCTTCAAACATCTTGAAATCAGAATATCCCAGAATATCACAGAATATCCCAGAATGATCAAGTCCTGTGATATCCTGGGTACCTGGCTCCGTGTCAAGGATCTCATCGTCCAAAGTTTCCACCTCGATGCAGGCGCCTTCGCTGGGCAGTTCTGGCCATTGATAACTCTAAGATGGCCACTGGCACCCGCAAAGGCCGCGCTCCCTGCCTTGGCATGGGCAACGTCTGGAGCTTTGTGGAGCGAAAGCTTGTGCAACTCTAATCGCGATCATGTGTATTGATATGCTATCATATCCATATATAATAACTTACATAACTTGTGATGGTTCTATTTTGAAGATTCTACAGGAGAAAAAAAAACTAGGCCCTAAATTCGGGTGATACGGAAATTCACGGAAAACCATGCGCCGAGAGGAATTCAAAGCCTTGTTGTTGCCTCTTTAGAAACCCAACCCAAGACAAAAAGGAACTTCAAAGCTCACAGAGAGGTTGCACTAGCAAAAATAAAGACTTGCAATTGCATGACAGCACAGAAGTAGGATCTTTCAAGATGCTCGGAAATAGCAACAAAGAAGGACTCAGAACCAAGCTTGAAATCATTCTAAGCTCTGAGCTTCAAAAAGATCGGCTCGCATTTCTGCTGGAGGGTCTCCTCGCTCTGATGATGGACCCTTTATAGTTGCTGATGCTGGGAGTGTGGCACAGCCAGACCCTGAAGGTTTTAAAAAGCTTCCGGACGTAAATCAACAACTCACAATAGGTTACAAGCGTGCAAGACCTATTCCCCTAAAACTTCCTCTAAAGTCCAAAGCATCCTTGAAATATCTGAAAGCTTTACTAGGAATCTACTATCTACCGGAAAAAAAAAAACCTGAAAAAAACACACATGGCATGGCCTCATCGGTTTGCGCTGAGGTCATATCTTCCATGGTGGTGAGCACCTCCACGGATGCCGTGATTTGGTCAACCCTTTGGACATCTTTGGACAACCATTCAGGGCTGTCGAGAGTGGCACCCAATTGTGAAAGTCCGCCATCTGATCGACCAGGTTCTCCCCTCCCATCCTGAAAAACTCAACACATTAAAACACTACATCACTACATGTCCTGTCGACAATTCCATCTTTCAAACAATGTCTGGAGCTTCGCCCTATTTGCTCCAAACAAGACTCTGCCTCTCACTAATTCTGCTAAACTGTTATATGGCAATTGTGTCTACATGTCACCACATGTCACCACCAATCTCAAGGTGTTTCAGCCAACATGCCACGCTGAGGTTTCAGCTTGCCAACAACCAGGTCATCGGGCACCATGAAGCGATGACGCCTGAAGAGTCGCTCACCAAAAGAAGTATCACATCACATTGTACATCATTGCAATACCATATATAAATATACATATCATATATCATATATACATATTAATATATATATGCATATAATATATCATATATACATAATTTTACATACACACACATACACACACACACTTATAATATATATATATCATATCCATATATACACAATATATTATCTATATAATGGGTCATGGCAGTTTGGCTATGTTTGGCCCATGAGTTGCGTAGCCGCTGGTTTAATGACTTGCCTGACAACCACACCGCAACAGGTGTAGTAGCAGTCCAAGCCCCGGCCTCAGCAAGCGCTCACGAGCGCTGCCCGATATCTTCATCTGGAAGCGAAGTGCCAGCCACAGTGCCACAAAAGTGAACCTGTCATCCAGTGCGTGGTCTGCAACTAGAGATCCACCAGCTTTAAAGACTGTAAAGTGGCATGCTGTCAGCCAAATTCAGCCTTGAAGATGTCCAGATACACATATCCAGCAAGGGTCAGTCAAGCGAGTGTCACTGGCCACAACATGTCACAGGCACGTAGCAGCCCAGGATGTGAATAGCAGCCAAAGGGTGTCTAGCAATCGCTCCTGCACGCGAAAAGTCTCATTCCTTGTTGCCAGAGCTGAGGGAACCAGGATCAAACTCCATGTTTCAAAATACTGCATTCGTTCTTCATGACGCCTCAACAAAGCAAGAGACTTCGACAAAACAAAGGGGCGCACAGATTCTGATTTGCCTTCTACAGCGCACTTTAGTGCACTTTTGATAGCGCGATCTTCAGAAGCCCAAAGTCCCAAGGAGATCCAAGGAGGAGATGCGATGAAATGTGATGAGATGTGCAGGTTCAACCCCCCCACAGCTGTCCGTCTGGACACCGGAGTAGCCCTCGATGGACATGCTGAAGCACACAGCCAAGATGATGCTTCCCATGAGGACGTGTGTCTGCACCTTCGGCAAGGCAAAACCCCACAGATAGGGTATGCTACGGCTCTTATTTGTCAGCCATCAAGACAAAAAGGCGGAAGGCTAGAGCTGTTTGATGCTTCCAATGGCTGAGTTCTGGGCACTTTCCATCCTTGGAATGATAAAACGATGGCATATGATGGCATAATGATGATAATAAGAAAAAACAACCGGGACAAGGTGGTGTTAGTTAGCCATAGGTCCCATGTGAAAACCAGAAGCAGGATTAGCAAAAACCAGTGGCACCAACACAAACCTCAAATAAATATTTCAAAACAAGGCAGGAAAGGAAAGGTTGCTGGGCGATCTTTACAGATTTGGAGGGCTTGCCCTCAGACCGGAGACAGCAAAATAACACACACCACACCGTACCAGACTACAATAGGTGCCGACAAAAAGATTAAAAAAAAAAACGTCAAACCCTAACAGCAAGAAAGCATAAGAGAAAGCACCAAAGCAAATGCAAAACCCCGGCTGAGAATGCGAGTCACTGGCCACCAGCTGCTGTGATTGCTTCCAAACCAATCAGAACATATCAGAACAAAGCAAATGATGGATTTGCAGCATCGAACTAGCCGAGTAACATGCAGCTCTCGTATCGGACCTTCTCAAGCAAGAATATTGAACTTTTCTGCAGAAAGCAGTAGCGGTCTTGTGACCTGATTGGTCAGTTCCTTTGTTCCCCTCAGTGCCCTGATGCAGGCCCCACCTCTTGTCGAAAGAGGTCCTGAGAAATGCAAAGAAATGCCACAGATGCAAAGATTCAGATGATTTCACCGTGTTATCTTACCTTCGAAGTCAGCCAAATATGGAAAGCCACTGATACTATTATAACATCTTGCAGCGCGCCTGAGCAACCTTTGCTTGGTGAGCATCACCGCTGACTGCAACCTCAAGGTCACTAATCGCGCACATGAAAGTATCATGAAATCAAAGAAACATTATCCAAGCATTATCAAGCATTTCAGTTCGTTGCCAGAGCTGGCACACACGCTGGCCATGACATTTCTGTTTGCATGTGATTTCTCATTGCTTCTCATGTGAAAATGAGATATATCGGTCCAAGCAGTTACAATGTCCATGTCCTCCCGGACTTTGAGGCCCCGGCAAAGGACCTCGCAAAACAAAGTGGGTCCAAAACAGTTGCGCAAGACAATGCACGCTGGCTGAGGCTATGCGTAAATTCTCGAAACGGCCAACTTCTATTCCCAGAAAAAAGATTTTAAATAGTGAAATCTAAAAACTCTCAGGCCAGCGATGATTCGCCAGATGCCTTTCGTCATTTTTGTCCTACCGCTAAGGCTCCGGACGACAAGAAGTCGTTGCCCAAGAAAAATGCCTGGCAGGTTGCACAGCCCAAAGGTCAGTGTCTGACATTGGGTGAGGCTTTCCGCAAACTCTTCTATGCTCTAATGCCCTAGGGTTTCACTTCTGGTTTCCTGCTTCGACCAATGGCCGGCCACTCAAATAGATTCAAAATGATTCAAATATTTCAAATAGGTTTCAATGGATAGTGGCGAGCAGCAACTCGACATAGTGGCACTGGAGCGTCAAGGCTCCACAGGCCGGCTGAACATCAGTACCTCTAGCCCATGCCAGACCTGAGATGCCAGGTCATAAGCAGTGACGGCGTTTTCTCATGTCATGTTTTGTCTTCATCTGCTATTGGCCAGATTACCCAGTATTCCCGTATACCCAGTGCTCACTGCAAGTTAACACCAACACTTGATCGGTACTTACGTAGGTCCCTCACTCGTACTGACGATTCATTCGTGTGGAAGTGCCCGCCAGTCTTAGGTCCATAATGTTGTCCATGCTGCACTCCTCAAGCCTTGCCATCTTTGACCCTCAGATCCTTACTCCTACGGACACCTGCTGTGAGTCACAGCTTCCAAGCACAACAAAAACTGCAGCAGCTTCCAACTCTGAGTCTCCGACCTGCCAGGCCGCTCAACAAGGAATCCATGCCAAGGACCCCAGGGAAAGCTAAAAATGCATAACCATGCTGATTGTTAAGTGATGACTCCTGCATCTTTGGGCCTCCTACAGCCTTGTTTTCAACATATTTGCCCATGTTTTTTTAAAGTTGGAAACAAATTGGGTTGCTGTTCCGCTATTACTGCCTTCAATTCTGTCGCTTACTTAAGCTTTGCAGGCTAAAGGAGTGCAATCCTTTGGATCCTACACCTCTCGGTGAAACAAGCTCCACCGTGAGAGTTTTTGGAAAGGGCCCTCTTCCAAAGGTGCAACGACAGCATCAAGATCGCCCTTTCTTCAAATAATCCATAAATGCCGTGAATATGTCGTGAATATTCATAAGAATCATAAATATATCGGCGAGTGATCACCCATAATCATCAACAAAATCATCCATTAACATCAGATGATCTGCGAGTTGCTTGGGCCCTTCCCTACTCCAAAAGCCTTCCACCCCAGGCAGTATGCCACAGGGCGGTCAGTGATTCCTACGAGGCCAGTGCTCTGCAGCCACGGCGTTCACGTCCGGTGCCTTGGCACAGTCAGAAAGGAGAGGCCGGCAACCCGGAAACACCGGAAAAGAATGGAAAACTAATAAGTTATATATAGTTATATATAGTTATATAATGTTATATACAGTATATAACATTATATAACTATATATAACTTATATAACGTACACTTCAGAAAATCCTATCAAAAAACATCCAAAAACTCTTCGGACTCTTCGGACTCACCAGCTTTTGCTGCTTGGTTGGCTCCCATGAGCATCTGGGGCACAAAGAAACAAAAAAAAAAAAACAGAAAAAAACAGAAAAAATGCAAAGATATACTAAAGTTATCACAAAAGAGAAGGAAAACGGTGGGAAATTCCGGACCCTAAAGTGATGGTACTGTACCCTTTAAGACTTTAAGCCCATATTTTGTGGGGTGATATTCCTACACAGCCCTTACTTACATAGTACATAGGCCTCATTAGGATTCATTCTATAGGTGCCTCCAATTTAGGTTCCTGAAATTGCAATTTTAACATGATCAAAAATGACCATACATGACCTTGCTACGTCCTGCTACAAGTACATCATTTTACATCCTGCTACTGTTCTTCATGCTGTTGATGTAGCAATGTAGCAGACATTCTCAGACTGTATCAGCTTGATACGAGATTCCTCATGTTGCCATACTACAGTTACTACAGCCCCGAGGGCCCGTATCCAAGTAGCTGCAGCCATTGCCTCAGCCATTGCCTCAGCCCATCTCAGCCCCGTAGCTCGGCAGCGCACTTCCGAGCTTCGCGCGCAACGGGCCGAAATGGCAAAAACGACACCGGTTGAACCGTCACTGGCCGTTCGATGTCTCATGACCCAACCCATGATCTCAGCATTGATGCACAACATTGCACAACTCAGTCAGTGGAACATAATGGAACATCATTGCTATAAATGATCGTATTATAAATTCAATCATATTAACCATGGAGCTTCATGAGCACATGTGCTATCTATCCTCCATCCCAATGCCACGGTGCCACTCCCTCAAGAACAGTCAGCAGATTATGCAGGGCACTGTGACACTCTGTGGTGTCTCGTTTTGCAAATGCAATGTGGCTAACGTCTGCTAGCCTGCCTAATTCATCGGCTAATTTTGGCCTGAATTAGCTGATGCTCTGCCCATCTTGGAAGGGTTTCGTTATTTACCGTTATTTGTGGACACCTTGCCAGGCAAAGGGTAAGTCCGTTCCATTGCATTCCGCATTGCCCTATTCGAACAAACCTATCCACTTTTGTGAGGAAGAGAGCAATTCAGATAACAGTTGTGCAGCTTCATGGAGACATTTTGCATCATTTTGCACTCTAGCTGAGTCAAATGTACTCAAATGTGATAGTTCGAGATGGTCCGAGCAGCAGTTAGCAAGACGCATTCATTATGTTAGAAGTCATTGGCATGTGACAAGTGCCAAGTGCTACGCTGAGCCTTTCCAATCTTTCCCAATCAGCATTTCACCATGACATACCACAACAATGCTTTGCAAATCATGCTATCACTCAAGGAACGAGCACAATAGCTTAGCAAGGGAGGGCACTTGTTGCAGCAAGCTGCAGAACAGCAAGGGCTGTTCAAACCGGTGCTGCTGCCGGTGTCATGGGCCATTGGCCCAAATGCAATGGCCTCGGCAGGAATCCAATTGTGCCAGTGTTACAGGGTGCATTGTCATCGTTACTATGTTATCCTTGGATGACCAAATACATCAAAACACCACCTGGGACTGATATGCAACAAATTGCCTGCAACTCCATGTACGTTGCCAAATCTGGTCTGCGCATGTGGAGGCTGCATATCCATGCAATGTCTTGGATGGATGGGAAAAGGGTTGGCGTTGGAATCGTTTGATGTTGCTCCCCTAGCTCAGCTAGGGCTCAAACACTGGCTGCGGTATCACCAAGCCTCGGATCCATGTCGCAACAGCTGAGATTGCTGTTCTCGCAGGAGACTACCAATGACTCGGCGGGTGGAAGGTGAGTTTATGAAGGTCAATGCATGGACCTTCAATAACGTGTATGCAGCTGTGGGAGACAAGGATGGACAAGGATGGACAAGGATGGACAAGGATGGACAAGGATGGACAAGGATGGACAAGGATGGATGGCTGCTGAACTCTTAGTAAGTGTTACTCTGGTACTATGCCTGGGAGTTGGTGTGGAGATGTGTGGAGTGTGGGCAAAAAAGTCAGCCCTTAGACACACAAGTCATGTCCTTGTTACAGCCACCAAGGTTCCCGACCTGTGGGCGGTCTTAAAGCTGGATGTACCTTAGTGATAGTGGAAAGAGGTGGAACCTGCTGTGTCCCACAAGCCTTTTGCTTCTTGCAATGGCTTATCGATATTTATCAATATATATATATATAACCATTTGCGAGTGTACTTTGCTGACTATTCGAGGTGCGCGCAGCCATCGCACCAGCAGCAGAAGCATCAGCAGCATGGCACTGTCAGTTGAAGACAGCCCTTCACATCTTGTCATTTGTCTACGCGCTCATACGTGTCTCTATATATATATAACCATTTGCGAGTGTACTTTGCTGACTATTCGAGGTGCGCGCAGCCATCGCACCAGCAGCAGAAGCATCAGCAGCATGGCACTGTCAGTTGAAGACTTCACATCTTGGGCCCCTGATGTCTCTTTGACTTCCATTCAGGGCAGGGCCCCTGAGGAAATGAAAGGCCAAACAGACCAGTGACACGGCACGAAGCAATCTCTTGTCGTCAAGTTGCCCGAACCGTCTGAGGAGGTTGGTTGATGACCTGCAAAGCCATGCACTTCCCAGCCCATTCTACCAAGCCCTACGACACGGAACATTCCAGCCTAGGCCGAAGGGATGCAAATGCGAAGACCAACGATGCACCCTGCCTGCTGCTGCGGTGGGAAGTGCATCGTCATGCGCTGCATGAAGCATGCCCCTGGACTTGCGAGACCTGTCACCACCAAGTTGCGCAAGTTGGCTGATTCGGATTGATTCAGTAGGTTGTTCGGACTGTTTGGAGTTGCACCGGGTTGATGACGACTGGTAGTCGAGGGATGCTCCAGTGCAATGACTGCAAGCTCTCCCAAACCAAATCCAATGGAATTTCATGGAATTTCCATAACGCAACTGGACCCATCACCACCTGCTCGAGTCTGCGGAAACGGTGAATAAGTGGCGGCTGCAATGGGTGCCTCCGAGTTGGCGTAAGCTCACCGCACCCAAAATGGAAGAAACCCAGAAACACAAAACAAGGGATGTGCAGAACAAAGTCCAAACATGTGAACAAACAACATAAACAACTCTCTAAACTATGCAAGAATCGGGAAATACCGGGAACCGGGACAGGTTGACAGCTTGGATGCAAACTATCCATAACGATCTACGATCCCACCATGGCCCCACCATGGCCCCGGCTGGAAGCTGTTTTCGAGGGGATGGTGGAGCCACTGCCAAGGCTGTGACATCGGTCTGGGCGACAAATGACGATAGGATTGGACTTGCTTGAAATACCTGCTAAAATCTGCTGAAGTCCCACGCTACAATCTCATGCACATGTGTGAAGCGAGCATGATCATCATGATGCATCACTTTTGCAGCTCTTGAAGCTGACAAAGTGAACTTTCGTGTACAGTATCATGCAGTACTCAAAAAAGCACACACAAATCAAAGCATTTGACCTACATACACATTGTAATCCTACCCTGGGTCAATCGACCGCCCATTTTCACTTTCTGCATCCTCCTCAGGGGCTGGGTTGCAGAACACTGTGGCCCGAGCCCCACTTCAAATCTGGTACAGCTCAGCTGTACCCGCTGGCTGCTTACCAAACATGCTGTTGCTTCACCAGGCTGACTTCAGTCCCGCAATTAAACATGGAAAAGCAAATGGGAAAGTAGTTCAACGTAAGTTCAACAGATCACAAAATAAATCACAATAGTAATGGTATCCCTTGAGAAGCGCAGTGAACATGGAGCCCTTCTGGATATCCCACAGTGATACAGCACTTTCAAATGATGGTGTGGGGCGATCACTACCATCCGTACTTGGCATGGGTCTGCGCCTCCGAAAAGCATCGTGTCAAAGGGCGCATTGCACATGGTATCTTACCGACCGTTGATACATCACAACATATCACAACCAATCCATGCAGCCGGTGACTTGATGGGTTTAAGATGGTTCATGGTTCAAGTACGCTTAAACACAGTTGATCTCAATATGGCCATGATGGCTCCAATGAATCCTGCCTTGGACATGATCTTTTGAGAGCCGCGTTCCAACATTTCGGCTTCCTTCTCCATGGCCTCTGTGGCGAGCCTCAAAGCCATTCGCATGATGGATTATATTGAATCATTCGGCTACAAATGGCCTGCCATCCCTCAGCTGTTTCAATTTACTTCTACGAATCCGGGGAGAGGAATCAAGGAGCTTCGGAGAAGAGGGTGCCCCAATAATTAATATAATTAATTAATACAGAAGTGGTGGCAAAAAGAGTGCCAAGTCCAGGGGAGCTTGCCGTCGCTTGCCACATACTGCAGCCAAGCAGCCAATTGATTTGGTGCTTGCGCTTTTGAACGCGGCTGGGGTTGGCATGTGTCGTCTGCTTCCAGCCTTGGCCATCGTACCTGTTGAGCATGGGGCATTCCTCACGACCCCTTGAAGCAGGGTTGGCAGGTTGACCTGTTGAAGCAATTTTGACTTCGATGTACGGCATCCTCTCCATCACTTCATATCACTTCATCCTGCTACAGCCTGTCCCCAGCGTTTCTAGACTTCCACCCGTCCCCAGGGCGTACATGGAGATATCGTCAGAGACGCGCTTCTTGGTGAGGTATCCTGGGCCTCCAGAGATCTGATTGTTCAGGTACCAGTCCGGATCCTGTGCACCGCCACGTAGCAAGACTCAGGCGCTTGTTTTCAGAGGTCAAACCAACTACTGAGAACTCAGGGGAAACAAGATTGACGATCTTGAGATCATCTCTTCAGCCACATACACTTCTCCAACCATTTCGGTTTTTGGGAAAGAGTTGCTTGTTAAGTTCTTTGGGAAGGAACCCATTAGAAAGCAACTTGCGAAGCAAACCTTTTCGCAATATTTTCGTAAATCATGTCAGGAAATCATGCGGACAATATACTGCTGGACCTCCTGCAGGAATTGATACCATCAAAATCCATCAAACCTCAGGGATGAAACAAGGCCTTCATGTCTTCTGCATTGACCTCAACAAACTGTCGAGGCTTGCGCCTGAGCTGCACAGTGTGAATTACTTGACAGCTCAAAATCCATAGTAGGAATCTGCGCTAGTATGAATTTGCACTATACAATGAGTCTGAGTCTTGTTAAGTAGTCAACTTCAGCCCTCCTCCCAGTTCTGGTGCCCGCCGCACCATCATGGGTTAACTAGGACCACTAGGACACTAATTGGCAGAAGAAACAATACTGAGAGACAAGAGCAAAAACACGCGTTTGAACGGACAGTGGCGGTGTCTCCAATCAACTGCTTCAGAATCATGTTCCGTTTCGGGTTCATGTCATCGCATGTTGATGGGTGATGGGTGATGGTCACGATGGATGAACGGGGTCAATTGTCGAGATGGGCTCTTTGATCACAACAGACTTCAGCAACGCAACAACTACAGTTTTTATCACACATTACGCGTTGAATCATGTTGAATCTTCATGCGCTTCATCTCGTGTTGCCAGTTAAAGATGTTAAAGAAGATTCGGTACCTTCAATGTAGGTACTCAAATTTCAGAATGCAGGGGTGATTCCGCTAAAAAATGCTGCTGCAGGTGCAACTCCACAAGGTCTTCCGCTGATGGACCATCAGGTTGAACCCTTGGTGCAGTGGTTGGAGTGGCAATGGACGAATGGGAGTCCAACATCCAATTCGAAAAAATCAAATTTTCGGAGCGATACATGAAACAGGCGCGTCACCGTACGCGTAAGAAATCACAGGCCAATGCACACCCGTTGGTCTGGCCAATCTGTCTATCCAAACTCTCTGCCTCTGTCTATGTGTCTGTCCACCAATCCATCTAGTTGTGAGCGTGCTAAGCCTCCTCGGGTCCAAGTCACGCATGTGTGGAAAACATTGGATGGTTCAAGACGTTGGCAGGTACCTCTGCTGCCTGTCGTCCAAACACAGCCAGCCGGAGGGAAAACAATCAGCGTGCCCATGACCAAACAATAGCATCAACAGCCAAACTACTAAATGTACTAAGGACAATGTATCTATTCTGATCCTTTTCTGATATCCTTTGCACCAAACAGAAAGCGTGTCCGCTCCATGCTCTGCGATGCCTCCTCGTCTGGGTCAGCAAAGTTGTCTGGGCGCAGTAGTCCCTCAACAGGCACTTTGCTCTTCTCCCTGCGATCATGGGAGATCACATCACCGAGGCGCAAAGGCCCACGATCATTCGGGAATATCATGGGATACAAATGAATATATTGGAATATTGGAACAAAAAATCGTATGCATGTATATGTATATGTATATTTATATGTATGTGTAAATGTATATGTATATGTATAAATATATATATGTATATGCAAATGTATATGTAAATGTGTATGTATGTATGTATGTATGTAATGTAATGTAATGTAATGTAATGTAATGTAATGTAATGTAATGTAATGTAATGTGTGTATGTGTGTATGTGTGTATGCGTGTATGCGTGTATGTGTGTATGTGTGTATGTGTGTATGTATGTATGCATGCATGCATGCATGCATGCATGCATGCATGGATGCATGCATGGATGCATGGATGCATGGATGCATGGATGCATGGATGCATGGATGCATGTATGTATGTATGTATGTATGTATGTATGTATGTATGTATGTATGTATGTATGTATGTATGTATGTATGTATGTATGTATGTATGTAGTATGTATGTATGTATGTATGTATGTATGTATGTATGTATGTATGTATGTATGTATGTATGTATGTATGTATGTATGTATGTATGTATGTATGTATGTATGTATGTATGTATGTATGTATGTATGTATGTATATTTGTGTATGCGTGTATATATGTATGTTGTAGATATATATATATATAGATGTGGATAGATAGAACAAGAAATCGCAGAATCCCAATGTTGAGGGAGCTGGTTATACGAAACATTCTGTAGTTCAGCATCTGGCTGTAAACGGGCCAAGGACAGCCCGCTTTTTTATAGTATATGCATGATAAGTTGTCACAGAAGATCTCTCCGTATCTCCCTAGTTTTGTTCCATTGGAAGGCCCCCAGGCTCAAAATGTAGCAGCTAAAAATTGCATTCACCTGCCAGCATCTCCCCACGGAGCTGTCGCTGACCTTGGAGGTTTGATCACCTCAGCCAGTGATGTCACACTTCATCATACTTCAGCTATACATACGGGTGGAACATTCATTTGGTATCCCAAAAGAAATTGGACTGCCTGTTTCTCTCTCGAGAGAAGTCATGGTCCAAATTTTGAAGAGGAGTTGTGCCAAGCCACGTCAGAGAGATCAAGCCTGATGGAGTTGGACGAAGTTTCTTTGCCCAAAGTGACCTGCAACAACTTCGGCTGGGGCTTCACCCCTCTATCAACCGGGTCAACTTCGACTTTCTTGGCACAAAAGATCTCTGCCCTTGCAAGGGGACAGCAATGTGAAGGAATCCAGATGCATTTGGAAGTACTTTGAATTTTGAAGGATCCCAATCCAAGAAGCAGTATAGATCCAACATGAACCCATATAATATGTTAATTTTGCCCCCATCTCCAGCCCAAACCCTGTGGAACCTTGGGCGGTGGCAGTGCGGCCAGCAGGCTTTGCCCCACTGGGTTGGCCGCTAGCTGTGCTGCCTAAGGCCGGAACATGGCAGTTTCTTATTCCAGCTGCATACCATTGTCCTTCCCCTTGTGCTGCTTGCGCTTTCAGAATGGCAACATCCAGCAACCTGTTTTGCCCATGTCTGCAGAGAAACCAGGGCAGCCAGGGTCTTCTCGGATCTTTCCCAGATTTTTTTTCTATCGACAGCTGTTTCACCTGCTCCAGCTGCACTGGGACAGGCACTTTTTTCAGCGGTGCTTCAACCTCTTCCGCGACTTTGGGCGTCTCCAGATTCAGCGGCCTCACCCGCATGGAAACTGCGAATAGCATCATGTTTCGTGATATTTGTTGTTAAGTCCTCATCTAAGTCCTCAGACGTCCTATATGCCATTGACTGCTGGTATTATATATGTGATGTGTGTGGAAATCATCGGAAATCAGCGTCCAACTCACCGTCCCACCCGGCGCCTGGAAGTTGGAAGCTTTGAGTAGTCGATCTGGGGGTGTCAGGTGATAGGATCAGCTTCTGTTTCCGCACTTTTGCACTGATCCCTGACCACCACTACTGTCCAAACTTTTCCAAACTATTCCAAGACTTCCCAGGTGCAATGGCAGGCCCCTCCACGTTGCATCAGCTTCCTACTTACCAGAGATGAGATGATAAGTTTACAAGTGGTACCCGGGCAGCTTATAGCCTATAGAGCGGAGCAAAGGATTCAAAGGACGTGCCTATAGTTGACAGGCAAGCCTCCTGTGCAGCGTAGCAACAAGCTCCTGACTTGTCAATCTGATGCCATGCCTTTCGAATGTTGAATCTTTCCTCATTTCATCTGATCTCATCGCGTCGCAGCTTCTCTTGGAAATTGCTCAGCGCATCCCTCTGTCACCGCAGTCTGTGTCATCCCATCTCTTCTCAACTCATCTCATGTCTTCTAAGTTTGTTTCACCTCATCTCATCTCATCCCATCTCATATCTTCAGTCCCTTTCTCAGCTCAGCTGATCACAACTGTTCTCATCTCTTCTCATGTCACCTGAGCTTTTCTCATCTCTTCTCATCTCATCTCAGCTTCTCTCAGCTTTTCAGATTTCACATGATTTCACAGCTTTTCTCAACCCTTCTCAACTTTCCGCAGCTCATGTAGGCTCATCTTATGTGTTCTCATCTCTTCTCTCCTCTTCTCACATCTTCTGAGCTCTTCTCCCATCTACTCAGCTGATCTCACCTCTTGTCAGCTCGTCTCACCTCATCTCAGCTCTTCTCAGCGCACTTTCCAATCATCTCACTTAGTCTCTGGCCCAAAACCTGCTCCAAAAACGGATCTCGGCGCCAAAGCAAGCAAGCCCTACGCTTTCCACAGAGAAGCTTTTACACACAGCAAGCTTTTGCACAGAGAAGCTTGTACACGCAGCAGCTTTTACACGCAGAAGCTTTTACACAGAGTTAGGGGAGCTTTTATTCACAGCAAGCTTTTACACAAAGCAAGCTTTTACACAAAGATACACAAAGCAAGCTTTTACCCAGTACGACGTCCAGCTGCGAAAGATAATAGTATTACACGCGCAGCCGCGGCGCCAAGCAACCTTGACGCAGCCATTACAATGCGATTTGCCATGCTAAACACAATAGAACTACGCGCAAACGCGTCAGAAATTCCAGCTCCAAAACCGGATGGGTCTCGACGCCAAAGCAAAAAAAGACGATATTGAAGCACTTTTTAAAAGGAATTTTAAAAGGAAAATCATCAGCGCCAAAATTGAGAAATTCTGCTGACAAATCACGATCGCCAACTTGATGCAGCCACACCAAATGTGATTTACGATGTCCAGCTGCAAAAGACAATAGTATTACGCACGCAGCCTCCGCGCCAGGCAACCTTGACGCAGCCATTACAATGCGATTTGCAAAGGCTGAGTTGCAAAACACAATAGAAGTACGGCAAGAATGTTAGCAAAACGACACCTGAACTGTCAGTTCCAGCGCGCGGCCGATCCGAGCATGATCCCGATTGAAACGAACGTGTTCCGCACCTGCCAGCCGGACAAGTTTCCCCATCCATCTTCTGGGACACGTTTTCTCCAGCAAAACACAGCATTTCGTGCACCCGCGAACTTTCAAAAACACATTTCGTGCGAGACCTTCCTCAAAAAGTGAACGTGGAAGATGTGAAAACGAAGCTTTCGTGCGAAACTTCCCTCAAAAAGTGAAAGTGGAAGATATGAAAACGGAGCTCTCGTGCGAGACTTCCCTCAAAAAGTGAAAGTGCAAGATGTGAGAACGAAACTGTCGTGCGAGACGTCCCTCAAAAAGTGAAAGTGGAAGATATGAAAATGGAGCTCTCGTGCGAGACGTCCCTCAAAAAGTGAAAGTGCAAGATGTGAGAACGAAACTGTCGTGCGAGACGTCCCTCAAAAAGTGAAAGTGGAAGATGTGAGAACGAAGCTGTCGTGCGAGACTTCTCTCAAAAAGAAGTGAAAGTGCAAGATGTGACAACGAAGCTTTCGTGCGAGACTTCCCTGAAAAAGTGAAAGTTGAATGAAGATGTGAAATCGAAGCTTTCGTGCGAGACTTCCTTCGTTCATTCATTCACTCATTCATTCAATCAACCAATCCAATTAATTAATTAATTAAATAATTAGTTAATTCAATGAATGAATTAATTAATTATATAATTAATTAATCAATTCATTCATTCATTCATTCATTCATTCATTCGTTCTGTTCAAATTTCAATTTCAATTCAATTCACATTCATTCAATTCAATTTATTCATTAATTCCTTCATTCGATTCAATTAATTCATTCCATTTCATTCCATTCCATTCCATTTCATTTCATTTCATTTCATTTCATTCATTCCATTCATTCAATCATTCATTCATTCCTTTCTTTCATTCATTCATTCATTCATACATTCATTCATTCATTCATTCATTTCCTTCATTTATTCATTCATTCATTCCTTCATTCATTCATTCATGCAGTTACTCATTCATTAATTCATTCATTTCTTTCTTTCTTTCATTCTTTCATTCATTCATTCATTCATTTCTTTCATTCATTCATTCATTCATTTATTTATTTATTTATTTCATTTCGTTTCGTTTCGTTTCATTTCATTTCATTTCATTCATTCATTCATTTCATTCATTCATTCATTCATTCATTTCATGTCATTTCATTTCATTTCTTTTCATTTCATCTCATTCATCCATTCATCCATCCATCCATCCATGCATTCATTCATTCATTCATGCATTCATTCATTCATTCCATTCATTCATTCATTCATTCATTCATTCGTTCATTCGTTCATTCGTTCATTCGTTCATTCGTTCATTCGTTCATTCATTCATTCATTCATTCATTCATTTCATTCATTCATCCATTCATTCATTCATTCATGCATGCATGCATTCATTCATTCATTCATTCATTCATGCATTCATTCATTCATGCATTCATGCATTCATGCATTCATGCATTCATTCATTCATTCATTTCATTTCATTTCATTCCATTCCATTTCATTTCATGTCATTTCATTTCATTTCATTTCATTTCATTCATCCATTCATCCATCCATCCATCCATGCATTCATTCATTCATTCATTTATTCATTATTTCATTTCGTTTCATTTCAATTCAATTCAATTCAACTAAATTTATTCATTCATGCATTCATTCATTCATATCCGTAACACGGAAGTTCTCTCAAATTCTTTCAAACTTCTTTTGACAAATAGAGTTCAAACCTATCTACAGTCCATAGCATATTCACGTGAATCTCATAGGCTTTGTTTCAAGTGTTGTTCTCCTCATTCGATCTTGGCTTCTTGCCTTAGATGGTCCCAACATGCTCATCCATATTTATCACTTATCCATCCAAGTATCATGTTCTTTTGCATGCTTCAACACTCCTCCCGCACTCGTTTGCGAACACTTGTCGCCTTCCGCTTCTTGAGCAGGGCCAAATCTGATGGGTCGCCACCTTGCAGACGCGCGGGGGAAACTGGCAGCAACTTGGTCTGTCTTTGTGCTGGGGAAACTTGAGAAGTATGGGGTGGGTCTTTGCCGAGTAAAGAAGTCCGAAGTGTAAGTAGTGGTCGAACACGGTCGCAAACCCCTTTTAGCCATTCCTGGGAGAACTTGGTTTCTGCCCACTGTGGCTGACTGTGCGTAATAAGGTGTTGAATTCTCCTTAACCCCCCCACCTCATTCAAAGCTCTGAGCTTCAAACCATCTCCAGAGGTAGGGGATGCGTCACTGACAAGAGCATCGGCAGCCGCAGAGGTAGGAGATGCGTCACTGACAAGAGCATCCGGAGCCTCGCTGCTGCCGATCAAAAACTGAACATCACAATGGCCACAGCGTGCTGGCATATTCAATCGCACCTGTTGTCCTTCTTCACCACTCTCGTCTCCACTGTCGTAGCCCGCCCCCAAGAGGCTCATGGCTCAGGACACTTGAGAAGTCTTGTCTTGAACTATTCTCAGTCTGGTCCAAATCCATCAAGTCCAGAACAATCAAACGAGTGTAGATAAACTTTCATGGCCAGGTCGTCCAAATATCTGACTCTAAGGGTGCTGCCCACCTATCTTTCATGTGAAAATTTGTAAGGTGGTGATGAAGCGTTTGCAAACTGCTCGCATTTATTCAGCATTGCCCTGCGCAGCTTGTCTGAACAATTGAGGGCAAAAAGCTCCGCTGGGAATTGCCCGAGTACTGACCCTTATTGCATCCCTGTGTTTTCAGAGGGATTCTCCACCACATCCTTGGTTTCCTGAGTTTCATGTGCATGCTACAGGCTCTTCAGTCAGGAAATCGACAGCAACATCTCAAAGCATTCTGCGCCTTGTCGAACGCAGTTGGGTCTGCTGACAGTGCGGCCTTCACGCCAAATTACATCAGATTACATCTTCAAAGAGGATATCATTTGGGCAAAAGCTCGGGAATTCATCGGACAAAGGCCATGCCTGGCCACCTGTTGTCGGCTCACTCGGAAGCCTTGGCAAGGCTGGAGAATTTTCACGAGGGGGACTTGATGGCCCACAGTTCTGATAGCTACTTGGAAGTCACGGCCTTTCACTGGACATGAGCAGTCATGTCAGGTTCCTGAGGGTACCACCCAACATTTTCCTTTTTGCTTGGCATCATAGGGCTCGCCATCACAGGGTGACATGCACGGACGGGCCTCAGCAGGAACCCCCTGCTCAATGGATTGCAGTCCGTCCCACTGTCACTCAACAGTGGATAGTTGATGGTTTACGCAAGCGTCCTACACGCCTGGCATCATGTTGCCTGCATTGCGTGTTGAAGCAGGAAAAGATTAAGTCAGGCAAATTTGTCCTCAAGGACTTATGCATCACCTGCGAGATTGCCTGAACACTGTACTGTAAAGATCTTCCGAAACTGCCAAGAGATATTCTCAGAAAAATATAGGAAAATTAGTGTGCATATATATATATATATGTATACGTATTTATTTATTTAATACTATAGAATACTAATTTAATAACTAATTTTGCAGTGTATAATATGTATATATATATATATATTATATATATATATATATTAGTATTGCGGCAAGACCCTATGGTTTGCCCGCAAGGTTAGAATGGAGTTTAAATATTATCCTTCGACATGCTCAAAAACCTGCGCATGGCCAGCGTTTTGGTATTTACCAGCCGACGAACCCTAAACCCTAAAATCCTAAAGCCTAAAACATCCTAAAACCCTAAAGCCCTAAACCCTGAAACCTTGAAAACTCTGAATCCGAAAGCAGAAAACACTGCATATACGCAGTATTTTCTGCAATTTCTCTTCTCATGTTCGACGACAGGGAATCCTCAATGTTGCAGTCCGGGCAAACCACGGGGTCTGTGCGTAGTGTTATTGTAGTAATTCTTAGTAACTAATATATTTTTTATATATTTTTAATTTATTTTTATATATAATATGATCATAGTATAGTAGGATCTTCTGCGGAAGGGCTTAGAGATGCTTAGAGATGCTTAGAGTATTGAAAGTTGGGGCGCCAAGCTGTGCAATCTTCGTCTCCCCAGGCTTCTCCGTGAAGCGCGAGACTGCTATGCGAACCTCCCAAGTAACATTGGCATCAGGAATCTAACCTGGCAATGCTGTTTTATTCATGTTTATTCCCAATTCTGAAATTCTATTATTGTCACCATGTTACACCATGCTACACCCATTTAACAGTTGCCGCACTTAATCCATTGATCAGTCTATTCATGTGTTTGTTCCATTGCTAGCTTTGATCACAATGGGGAATTCCATCATGATCCAGCCTCTTTCAGCTCGGTCCGAACATCCAGCAGCTCTGATTCAACCTTGAAATTTCAGTGTTAGTAAAAACTGTACACAAATGTGGCTCACTCATTTACATTCATTTACCAACATTTGTCGGTGATTGTATCTGATGGATAATAATCTTGACAAATATATGGGGGGCTGCTCGGGTGTAGAAGTATGACTCATTTGACCACAGCTGGCATAAGTTCAGAAACAAAACTTGCAGGGGGCGGGACTTAACTTCAATCTCAAAAGCAGTTGCCAGAGGCTCACATCACACTTGGAAACACTTGGCGCCAGGCAGTTTGCATGCGGCCTCTTAGCTTCAACCCCTGCCATAATTTCAGTCACAGATCTTTCCAGATCTTTCCACCCAGCTCAGGGCGCTAAGGTTTCAGTCGTTGTCGTAGATTTTGAAAGCCACCGGATGGCAACTGGGAGTGGGTACCAAGCATCCACTCGCTCCTTCGGCAGTCGATTACTACTGCCACTGAAATTCACTGAAACGATTGGCCTCCGAGCTGCTGGCAGGTTGCCCAAGCTTCAGTGCCTGGCCAGTGCCCAGGAGTGCCTGACCCCTCGAAATCGACGTACGGAAAAGAACCAGAAAATGGAAATACCAATAGAACTGCGATTCTATAATGATTAAGATGAAGTGTGATGAAGTTGTGGGCAGCACCCTGCTGGTGCTTTCTCAGCCTTACATGCTTGCAGATATACTACTGTAACTAATTACATCATCTACTTACATCCACTTACAGTATATACCCCCAGAAAAGCGTATAAAAACGGTATCCAGAGCAGCACATACCTTTTAGTGCTGACAGGTTTTGAATGATACACAATTATACCAAACATTACCAAACAAGAGAAGCACGGCTCTTCAAAGGGGGTCGCTGCTGCACCTGCTCCACTTGCGACAAACGGTGTTTGAGCTCTGTCAAATCCTGGCGAGTCCAGCTGAGTGAGGCTCAGCACTTTGGATTGGAGGCTGGTCATGGCTTGGCAACAGGAGTGGCATGTCATCATATTGTACGATGGAACATCGTGTGCCGCTTCATTCCCCGGGCCTCGCGCTGCAAGTTGGTAATATCAGGCAGGACCTGGGCTCCGCTCACAGGTGTTACTATGTTTTCGGAAGGATCCAAAACAAGATGCATGAAAGATCATGAAAGTATATGTAATATGAAGATACTAAAGTTTGCAGGTGACTGGCGCACAAACCCACCATCTTTTTCACACCTTTGCCTCTATGACTTGCATTGACTTGGCAACGTCTTACCGTGCCTTGCTGATGAACCCGCCTTGCTGACGAACCAGTTGAGCGGATCAACAGTAAGTAACAACAAATCAAGGCCCCGTTGGTCATCTTGGTCTTCCTCCATCATCTGACTTCCACACAACTGGCAAGCCAATTCCCTTCTCGGTCCTCTTTCAATGTGTTCAACACCCCAAAGCACCAGGGCTTCAGCTGCTCGAGCGTTGCCAGGGCTGAACTTCATCATGCTTTGCAGCCCGTCACCTGTTGATCGCGACTCCCTAAGAAAATGAACAAATACCCCTTGCATGTGTTGCATGGTTCTACAACATGCTTTTGGGCTTTATATACGTAGGATACAGACTCCCAACGAAACAAATGACAACTGAGGGATGCACCTCGATTGCATGGCCTTGGCTTGCACACTGCACAGAGCTGCCTGGTCCTGTCTGTGACAGGCACCCAAGCATTAAGATGCATTTAGTCATTTAGTATTTAGATGTATTTAGATGTGTTTAGATGTATTTAATTGTATTTAGATGTATTTAGATGTATTTAGATGTATTTAGATGTATTTAGATGTATTTAGTATCTTCTAGATATTTTAGCTGGGCACTTGGGCAAGAAGTAAGTGGTCACTGTTCCTTTCCTTCTGGATTGGAGATGAAACCTCGCAAGCAGGGCAACCGCACGTACATGGAGATGCCAAAGGCGGTGACACCTGGAGAGCGCGGAGCGAGGACTCCAATGGATCAAAAAACTTTCTACGTGTCAATGTATCTAGGGCGCTTGGAGGCAGTCTCCAACCAACTATCATCAACTATCGTCAATTAAAATTCAACTACTGGGAGACGGTCAAAGACTACTTGGCGTCCACAAGAGAAAAACCCTCAGCCATTGGAACCTTGATGCACGGACTCGAGCGCGCGCTGGGCGGCCGAGAGCCTTGGTAAAGCCACAAATCAACAGCTTGGTAACGCTCGCTACGAGCCACACCGAGCGTCGAGATTCCCCTGAGCATCCTACAAGCTCCATCAAAGCTCAAGGCCTTGGCTCAATGCAGAGATGGTTTGGGATGTTGAAAGATGTTGAAAGATGTTGAAAGATGTTGAAAGATGTTGAAAGGGTTTACAATAATTTGAAAGGTACAAGGCTTTAGGGTCTGAGATGGTTTGGGCAGTGCCGCCAACGATGCAGTCCCACCCAGGTGCCCGACTGCGCCCATCTGCCGCACCAAGCTTTGCGCCTGCCATCAGCAAACGGCTCACCATGACACCAGCGCCTGTGTGGGAATGATTGGGGAATGCCTTCTGGCATAGGAACTCCACTTGCTCGCTGCCCCGTGGAGACCTCACATGGCATCGAAGTGATGGACGCGGTATGATGCGGTGAACCGTGGCGCTAAATCGAGGCACCATACGTCACCCATATGTCACCCTATTGAGTCGTGGACACCTCCAAATCCTCGGTTTCCACCTCAGTGAAGCGAACAGGCTCATAACAAGTGCTTGTGACCAATAGAGCCACCCGCAGGTTCAAACTTGAAGGCACATAGCCCTCCTTTGTTGGAAGGTCGGAAGTGTGGCGGCCCAGTCTGAGAGTCTCAGAGCAGCACCGGTGGCAGGGGGCCACCCTGCGACAGCCCCTGAGGCAAAGACAATGCGCCCCATCTGTGGTATTGTTTGATTCTCAATGTGTTCAAATGTGAGTTTATGACTGCAATCACAAAATATCACAAAACCATACAATACATGATCACTGGCCTAAACTTGTGGGTCTGAACAGACCACATCAACGGCCCAAAGTTGTCGAGCCTGAAAGTCTTCACTGCCCGTGGTACTGATCGGAACTGAACTTCGTGGATGACCTAGTGCAGGTCATCTCTGGCATTTGAAAGCTACATTTGTTTACCCATGTTGAACCATGTTGCCTGATGATTCAGCGTTGTATATCATCATCGTTCAGGGTATGAGGGTGTTTTATCAGGTTCCGTCAGCAGGTTAGAGGTTACCATGGAACAGCCAAGCTCAAAGCTTGAAAGCCCTCGCACCATCTGTCACCTACATTCCTTCCTCACTACAAGTACCAAGGCCAAGAGTTCCCAGTTCTGCCCTCCAAGCAGCGCCTTCAGGACAGGACCTGACACGGCACCAACCGGTTGGCATGTGCATCAAAAGTATTAAGACTTCGGACACAGATTGAAGCAAATTAGTCCTTCAGAGGAACTTTAACCAAGATCTGCATATGGAATGAAACTTCAAATCACAATCTGCATCCCTCTACATCAATCTACTCCACACCCAAGCCACTTCCGAGACTCCACCTTGCGCTTCCGTCGCAGCTCATGCGCCGCAGCTCCTCCCCTGGCGAAACCGGGGCGAAGAAACCAACGATAGATAACCCACATTAGATTAACCACAATAGCCTTTTCTTAGGAATGTCATAGAATATCATGTGTGATAATTCTCCCCCTCCCTCCATCGCCATCTCGCCATATATATACATATATATACATATATATATGTGTATGTATGTATATATACGTATATATACACAATAAGTAATAATCATACACCTTTTTAAGTAATCTACCAAAATGATGCGTCATTAGAATGAACTGTCATAACGGATGACGATTTAGATATCCGATCATTATCACGGATCACAACCAAATATCTATATATAATAATGATTCCTGTCATCAGTCGCACAAGTCGCACATCAGCCATAGTGATGCTTATAAATCCTTATGATCATTCTGGCGGTCACAGTGCGGATGTATAACTTGTTGAATAGTATACTCATCATTGTGATGAATCACACATCATGAATCATGGTATGGGTCAAATTTTAAGGCAACGTGGAGCACACATTGACTTGTAATTTTCTGCAGCTCATCTTTTCCGCACTGCTACTAGACCGAGGCTTGTGAGCCAGGGCAAGAAGCATCTGCAGCTTGGATCAGCGGAGGTTGCTGAAGCGACTTTTCTTTAGTGAAAGACTTTGTCACACTGATCCGACAGCGGTTTCTCCCCAACATGCTTCGACCGAGAAAGAAAGCAACCAATGACATATCTAAAATGGGGCTTCATCAAATCCAATATAATTTTCAGTTGAAGCTGCATCTTGCATCATGCCCTTCCAGATTCCAGAAGCTGGGATGAATGAATCCCAACAGTAGTCATGGGGATTCATACGGTAAAACTTGGAGCAGCGGTGGCAGGTTCGCAGCCAGTTTCGGCCGGAGCTGAAGACCAGAGACTACATGCGACAATTCATCGGCATTGTGAGACTACCACTTTGACTTTGACCAATCACTTTTCTGCTCCCAGCTACGGTTCCCTTTCTGACTTTTCTGATGCTCCTGTCTGTAAGGGCAGTGGCGCTGAAAGTGGCCGACCTCACCACAATCGAAGCCTCTGCAGAGCTCGATGGCACACGGTTAGAACGGGCAAAGGACTCAAGAAAAAATAAACGAGCAAGATATTGACGCCCATGAAAATCCGACAAAGGAGCCTATGAAACTCGTGACATGCGTTTTCAGGGTTCATGAAGTGTTCATGAAGTTCTTCTTGCAATTTTCATCGCAATGATGAAAATGATATTGTCACCAAACGATTCAGGGCGGTTCATGTGCTACGAGTAGGAAACAAACCTGGCACTGTGCACGGACAAGTTGGAATCACGTCATGGAATTATGATATATTATTGTATTATGATCAAATAACCTGTCGCGGAATTGAATAGCAATTGAGTTGACAAAGCATCTTGTGAGAGCCCAATGCAACAGCAATGGCCTTCCAAACTCCATTCAAGCAAGCTGATTCTCATGCTTTAATTTACTGTTGACCAGCTTCTAGTCTAATTTTTGGATAGCTTGGAGCTCGGCCTTGTCCCACCCAACATTCCAACAACTGCCGTTCAAGGAGCATTTCTCTTTTTCGCCCTTGGAAGCACCCTTGAAAGCGGTGTTGGGAGCCTCCCGAGGAGCCCTTGGGGCCCTTCCCCCATTTCCACTTCTCTTCGAACAAAACTTCGCGATGTGACCAGTCTGACCACATTCATAGCCTGAGCTGTGGGCGCCCCTGAAGCGGAAACGCATGGCTGCATGGAAACGCCAAAAAGCAGATTTGAAAAAATTGAAAGAAAATAAAGAAGCCGCTTCAAGCACCCAGTGTGCTCCAAATTTAGCTTCTTCACATGGGGTGCTAGGTATTTTTGGATTGAGTTGATCTTGTCAACTCAGGTAACATGAACAGAAACCTGAAAACACCCTTGCCTGTGTTGTTCGCAAAACCTCTCAGCCATTTCTACAGTTCCAGCAGGTATTCTAGTGTCGCCACCACCACCACCACCATCATCATCACGATCACCGCCATCACTACCATCGCCATCATCAAGATTACCATGAAAGTGACCATCAACCTGGCCATCAACATTACCATCATCATCACCAGCATCATCACCATCAACATTACCATCAACATGTAAATCAAACACTATGGTGACCATAGTCACCCACCATCGTCATCATGGACGTCCACTATCGTCCACGATCGTTACCATCGCCACCAGCATCACCATCGTCACCAGCGTCACCATCGTAAGCATTCAGCATTGCCAGCATTGCCATCTTAGGCCATCACCCAATCTCAATTCTGAAGGAGGCCTTGAGCCTTTGCATGCCTAGGGACAAGCTTCGTCCTCGTCAGGTAGTTTGCCCGAAACCAGCCAGTCACTGTACATCTGCAGCACTGCATCAAGGAGATCGTGTGTCTGGACAACAGCTTCGTCCAAATTGGCCTGACATGGCAATCACCACCCTAAGGGATGGACAGGGACATCCTGAGACTAAGGGAGGAGAGCTAGCAGCCCGATCTACGATCGCAGACGATCGCGGACCCAAAAGTCAAAAAATAAAGAAAAATGCGCTATAGAGATGCTAGAGCTGCTAGAGAGACCTGGTCAAGGCAAGAAAACAACAGCTGGCACAGTTGAGGAAGTTGAAGCTCTGCTTCACCACTTGGTTTGAATTGAACACACACGTCTGATCACGTCTGCACCAGGGATCAAGAAGGATTGCTTTTGTGAAAGGAGCTCCTGCTGCATCAGACAAGCTACAGTACATGTGTAACGAGTGCAAGTGAATAGTTAAAGCCATTTACGTCATGACCTAGTTGCTTTCAGGCCTCATAGATTGTTATATTATGTGTGTCTGTGTGCGTGTGTCTCATCTGTCTGCGCTGTCTGCATCATTCAGCTAGTGCGGCCAGTGCGAAGCATAGCACTCTAGGATCAATCGTTGGCAGCAAACCCCATTGAAAAAAGAGGAAAAGATAGGAAAAGGACTTGCCTGGCTGTCACACTGCACACGGATGTGGAGTGGCTCGTCTGCTTCTTGGCCATCCTTCTCCTTTCAAGATTTCAAGCGACAGATTAAGGGGCGTGAAACTCCAGAGTATGTCCAAACGAACGTCGCTGGCTTAGAACCACAAGCTCAATGAATACCAATGAATGCTTGAACATGTTTTACCATCAACCTTGCGCTGCGCGGCTTGTATTCGACCCTGAAAGGAGCCACTCATACATCGCGTCTACGCCCTGAAGGTCAATCCGGTCCTTGAAACCAGAGCCACGACCACAAAGCCATACCCAGGCACCAGTCTCTTTGTGAATGTGCTTCACATTCCGGCCACCTGCGAACAAACTTCCAATGCTCAAGCAAGAAATTTTAGAGTATACAGATTGGAAGTGCCACCGATGCAAGAGAAACACTTCCATCCACATTCAGGCAGCAAAAGAACACAATAGGAACGAAACGATGCGAGTCTTATGAGTCTTGGTGGATAATGAAGAGATAAATGAGATAAACAGAATGATGAACTGGGCATCCATACTTCCCCCCAATTGACTTCACCAGTCTTTGCTTTTCCGGGACGAGATCAGTTCCAGAAATTTCAAACATGGCCAGTTGCCTCTCCCAATCAAACGCGCTGCCAAGGGGAAATTTCGATCAATTTCTTCTTGAAATGTGATCTTGTGCCTGGGATCAGGGACAGGAATCAGGAAGAAGGAAAGCGCTGGAAAGGGGATCAATGGAGTCGGCCATACCTTCAACGGTTTTTGTGAGTGGTGCAAGTGGAGGGCGGCAAATCATACAACGCAAAAAAAAAACTCAATCACAATTCATCCCCAAATATCATACAACATTAATTCGTCGCATGCATCCTTCCTGACTCATATTGCTCTATAGTCTATACCCCTATAGGTTGACAATAGTGGACCTAAACTATCATGAACCTTCCATATCTTCCATGTCTGGGGCCTGGGGGGTGTCAATGTCGACATGTCAACCATCCCCAGGCGATCCCAGACGTCAGGTGTCCCCAGGTGTCCCCAGGTGTCATCCATGTGGGCTCAGGTGCATCAGCTGAAAGTGCTTGTGCGACGCCAGCTCCGGGGGAAGCTCATGGTTTTGACCTCAGCCGCGGTCATCAGCACCCGTACCATCCCGTACCCATAGAAGGGGATAGCTGTTCGGTCTAACATGACCAAAATAGACTTATAAAGCATCAAAAAACAAGTGTGCAAACATCTGTGGTTTCGCATGTTTTGACTTTTTCTATCTTTTTTCCTCCTCCTTACTAATCACATCGTCCAACTTGTTGGGTGAAAATACCACTTCTGCTGCACCTGAAGCCTGGCACACTGCACTGCCCAATGCCGCACAGTTTCTGCGCCAATCGTCCCACTTCTCATATTGGTCCCATTGGTCATGGCCAGTGCGACTGTTATTTCGTGAGTCGTCCCATCGATCGTCCTGGCGATCGCCCTTTCCGCCCTTAGTCCGCTGAACGCAGTGGCGCAACCTCTACATGGACGCTTGATCCAGACCCTCCAAAGCATGACTGCAACATCAACAGTGTGCAAGGGTGGCCATGGCTGCAATTGACAAATTTGCGGTTTTGCATATTTTTAAGTATGTTTTGCTAGTTCGGTGATATTCAAAGAATGAAAATTCACCAAGCATCCTTAGCTTTTCCCTTGCCTTTTCCCTTTCCCTTCCGCTCCTCACTGCCTGATGCAAGAATGCTGATGCGACTTGTTGCGACTTCTGCATGGGTCCAACATGGTCCAACATGGTCCAACCACTTCCCTTGCTCGTGACTCAATGCATCGATACCATGTATTGCTTCTCTATGCCCCAACTCGGCCTTTTTCTTCTGGCCGTGGGCTCTTCCATGCGCTGGCATGGCTGCCTTGTCCTTTCCTCGGCGCATCTTTGCACATCTTGAATTATCAGCCTAGATAGAACTCTTTGCGCATAACGCGGTAGGACAGAATGACCCTTTTTTACTGAAAGCCGCCGTGGAGCCATTCTCATTCTACTAGGCATACCTTAGACCTTGGGTGCTGACTGGCACACACACGCACACACACACACACGATTAAAAGGAATAAAAGGGGATTAGGAAATAGTAGGAAACTGCTGTCCAAGGATCCCATACTCAGGTCCGTCTTCATGGGGACGTTTGCGCGGTGGCGGGCCCTCGGGCGGATGCGGACTGGGCACAGTGATACTGGGCGGAGGAGGCGGCTCCGGCTTTTGCCCATCGGTCTGCGCCAGCTGCAACAGCTCCTTCACCGGGATTTTGAAGGTCAAAAATGGGCCAAATATTAGCCGGTGCTTCCACAAAACCTTTCAAAATCATTCAAAATCATTCAAGCCAATCTTCAGTCGACCTGGTGCTGCGCCGGGCCAGGCTACCACTCCGTCCACTCCGTCCACTGGACTCCTTGGCAAAGCGTTGCGGGATGCCGAGAGCCTGAAGCTCTGCAACCTGGACCAGCCTGGCAACGGCCATAACGGGTAAGCACGGAAAGCGTGAGACCTTCTGAATCCTTCTGAATCTTCTCAGAAGGTCGGAAAATGTCGGAATAGGTGAGAGTGGTGGCAATGCGTGTCCAGACGTGGTTCGACGCTGATACGCTGAGTAGCTGAAAAGGTTACAACCTTGCAAGGGGTAGTACGCTGATACGCTGATACGCTGTTACACTGTTACGTTGTTACCCTGATACGTTGATACGCTGATACGCTGATACGCTGGTACGCTGTTACGCTGTTACCCTGATACGCTGATACGCTGGTACGCTGGTACGCTGGTACGCTGTTGGGTTGATACGCTGTTACGCTGATACGCTATTACGCTGTTACACTGATACGCTGTTACGCTGGTACGCTGGTACGCTGTTGGGTTGATACGCTGTTACGCTGATACGCTATTACGCTGTTACACTGATACGCTGTTACGCTGGTACGCCGGTACGCTGGTACGCTGTTGGGTTGATACGCTGATACGCTGTTACGCTGATACGCTATTACGCTGTTACAGCTGATACCCTGTTACGCTGGTACGCTGATACGCGGATACTCTGAAACGGTGTAACCGGTGCGACGGTGTAACGGTGTAGCCGGTGTAACCGTTGTATCCGGTGTAACCGGTGCAACCAGTGTAACGGTGTAACCGGTGTAGCGCAAAATGCTGGACACTACTTGCGTCAGCAATGGAATGAGTTGCAATGCTTTTTGCAATGCTTTATAGATTTTTCATGATCTTTCTAGACTTGAGTCAAGTCAACTGAGCCGCTACCTATAGCAAAGTCCCTCGCACCGTGTTGGTTTGACGTGATACGAAAGAACGTCCAAAACTCCATTTTATTTACAAAAATGGCAAGCTAGCGGTGAATTGATTCTAGGTGACTCCCTGTGAAAGCCACTGCAAGGATAATCATTTGCTGGATTCGTTTCATACAGCTTCAACTCTTGTGCAGAGGCACGCTTCTTTCAATAGTAAGAGTCCAGATGCCCTAACTTCGGCGTGTCATAGACTCCAACATTTCATGCTTTCACACAAGCTTCTGGCTTATCTCACCTAGAGGTCAGGACTGACAATCGATTTCTGATCGGACCAAACTGGATCAACATGTCGAAGAATACTACTCTACATGATGGGCTTGAGGTAGTGCATGGCTGGCCAACCCTGCCAAGCCGCTTCAGGCTATCCACGCTGTCATACCAGTTCTCCTCCAGGATTGCCAAGTAAGGCTCAGAATCTTCTGCTTTGCGATTCAGCCTCTTGGCCGTCGCCTGCGCGACAGGTGATTCTACCGTGGAAAGGAATGATCCGGGATGATCCCGGGTGATCCTGGTTCCCTCACATATAGCAGCCTTAAAAATGATGCGTTTTCCCAAAACACGAGAGTGAGACAGAAAGGACTGGGAGTCTCTATCACTCTTTGCTATAACATAATTCAATATAATTTGTAGATGGAGTGAGGCACTCACATTCACCCGCACCTTCAGCAATTCTCTGAGCCGCGGCGATGCCACCATTGCAGAGTTAAGCCTGGATAGAATAGGACAAGCCAAATTCACTTCTTGGCTGCGTGCTGAGGCACATCATCACGGCAAAAAATTATCTGGACAGCTAGTGAGTGGCAGCTACACACTTGAGCCCAAGGGGTCTGAGTGGTTGGCTTGCTCAAAAGCTTGCTCAAACAAGTTTTGCTTTGTTCACTCTGATCTGCGGATTGTTCGTGACTGAGCTGATTCTCATGAGTGCACCTTGAGGCTTGAGTCAACTGCGGCGAGAGGTGAGACGTGGTGACTGCTTTCAAGCAGACTGTGTGGTTGATTAATGGCACCCGTGCAATCAGGGCCATCGACAACCTAGAACTAGTACCCCGAAGTCTCAAACATGTCCAAACCGTCCAAACCAATGTGCACCCCATGCATCCCCATGCTACACACTGCGCACCTGTCATGAGAGCGGCTGCACCTGCCGCCTTGGATCAATCTGTCAACCCATAGGACGTCACAAATCGTGATAGGCCCATAGCGCAGAGGGATGGAGAAAGTGGATCGAGATTTGCCCATACCAAAAGCATCCAAAAAGCTAGGGCAGATCGCCAGCTTGGCCCAGAAGCTTGCAGCATGCTGAGAAGGAGAAAAATAAATCCGGATCCAACTGCCCTCGCAGATCATCCCGGCTATCTGAATTCCGAGTTTCGAACTCCTGCCGGGATGCGTTGTCCACCATGCCTCAGGCAAGATCTGCTGCAAAACTTTGGAGTTAGGTGACAATATGTGACGTAGTTGGTTCATGTTGATTATCCGCGAATATTGGCTGGCCAAATGATCTTCAAGGTGTGGCTGTACAGGATCCAGCGGTGAGACCAGAATACACCGCGACGCAGCAACTTACCTAAAACCAGCGCCACTTAGCCATCGGCACGACCAAGGATGTAGTGCTGGTGCTAGGTCTTGGTGGCACAATCCCTGATGTGGAGATTGAGCACGTCCACTTAGCCAAACAAAATCCCAATAATTCCCAATATAAACCACCGTGTGAATATACAACACTATGAAATGGTAATTATATACCATGAAAACTATTGAAAACCCATCAAAAAAAACAACCCACGCAGCATGCAGCATGCAGCATACTTGGGGTGATGATACTTGTCTCACATGGACTGCACGCCAGCTGCAGAATCCCACCAAGGACAAGACGTTACCGCCCCGGATCGCAACGTCACAGTCTTGCTACCCAAGGATGGGCCTATAGTGACTGCTGGATGGCAAGCATGGATTCGGAGATTTTGCTTCATCAATCCCTGGTTTGGCAAAATGCATCGCCCAGCAGCTTGCATCTCGAGTGTAACTTTTGCTCGGTTTGGCGTACAGTACTTGAAAAAGACTACAATGATTACTGAATGTATGTGCGGTTCTGTGCCGGGCGTTGCGGAATTGCATGGAATTGCTCAGAATAAATATATAAACATCAACAGGGTCCATGATGAGTTGGGATCGGGCTGGCCCATATCTTTTGAGATGTTTGAGCCGTCGCCACTTCACGACGTGCAGCTTCAAAGTCCCAGGGCTCTTGCCGCTATGCTCACTGCTTCCACTGCTGCTGCCACTGTCACTCGTGCGGCCTGGCGCTACTGAGCTGGCAGTGTTGGATGCAGACACAAATGCACATGCTGGAGTCTGCTGGAGATGGTGGCATAGGTTGGTGATAAGGTGGTAAAAAAGCATCCGTGACTTTGGTTCACTTTGCCAGGAGAATTTGTTGCTGCAGCTGTTCTGGCCTTGGTAACGGTACACATATAGCGGAAAATCACATCTATGGGGCAACAGCCACTTTTGTGATCTTCAGCATGCAAGGCGGCTTGGTGTATTTCATGCCAGTTGCCCCTTCACGACACTTCATCATTAATGAAGTCGTTCTTATGGTCAGCAATGCTGCACTTAGGAGTGTTTCTTGTAAGGCTCTGACAGGAGGACTGTTCCCCAGCAATGGATTCGGTCTACGCTCACGGGCAGTGCTTCGGACCTGTTGAGCCACCGTTGCTGTCGTAATCAAATCGTTCGCCTTCTCCGTCCAAAAGTGTGCTTGTGGCAAGCTTCAAAGTATATCAACACAGTTCTCATATTAATCATATTATATAAAGACTTGAAGTGTACCAGGGCATACCTGTAAGACAAAGAAACTCTGTGGTGGATGCCACTGAGGTTCCAGCAGAACTTGCAGAGTGTTCTCGCAAGGCCTCAGCAGCAATGACACCGAAAATGCACAACATGACACTACACACACTACACACACTACACACGCCACACAATGCATTGCATGAGATGCTGGGCTGTTCGAATCTTGGAGGCGCTAGAGGAAGAAGATGTCAAGGCCGATCCACCTGGTACATACAGCCATGTCAAGCCGTCAGATGCGAGGCATCACATGATATCGCGAAGATATCGCATGGGGTTGCGGGGAGTTCCAAGGCGCACTAGGAGCGACAATGATAGTCGGGTTTAATGTATCTTGCAACAAATGCCGAAGCGTAAAAGTTCAAGGAAGATGAAAAGTTCACACCCGAACCGTCAACTCCCCCCCCAGGCCACCGCTTCGCTTGCCAGAAACCAACCTGTTCAACGATGTTCGGCGTGTCGTTTCCCGTGCATGTTAAGCCAATCTAGGGAAAGGGTGAAGCAAGAAGTTGTACAAGGAAGAGTCAACTTGCGAGCATTAAGTTGTCGAAGGTATACCAGGTGTACTCATATTGCATCATCCTCAAGAGCGCTTCAACCTTGGATTGGTATGGCAATGCTCTGAAGCTCTTGAGACTCTTGTCTGAACTCCTGCCGTTTCTGCCTCATCAAAGCCTTCTGATCTACGTGATTTCTAGTCTCCAGCGTGAAACATCTCAAGGCTGGAATTCGATCCGTTTCAGTGATGCTGGGCCAACAAATGCAATCAAAGTTCCTTGTCGTGGCAGTTTTCTTTCGATTGAATGGGCCCCTGCCTTCCATTTTGGCTCGGCGGTCTTTCAGGATGGTTCTCATCCTTGGGCAGTGACATGCCTATCGGGAGAATGATGCACAAGTTCATCCACCTCCATTATGTTGATCTCTCCAAAATGGAAGTCTCGCTGCAACTGGCTGCAACCCCCGCAATGAAACAATCACAACCTTTTTGTGTTGGTTTTCCAATTTTGGTTGGTTAGACTAATTTATCACTTAAGCTATCCGTTCTTCAAATCTGAAATCATCCATGGATATGCATGGTCGCTTCTCCACTATGTCGCGCCATGTCGCCCCTGTCAGCAGCTGAGTTTTGAACTCGTGGACCAAAGCGAGGTGAGATTCTTTCCAATGGCCTTGGATGTGGCAATAAGAAAGCGTAACATCGGAGATCATGACTAAGATGAACAAATATGCTGTGTTGTGCCAATGTCTTTTGCCAAGGCCTCATGTTTTTAAACCTATAGGATCCTATAGGCTTAAATAAGCAGCCCTCGGCTTAAGTCAGTTTTTCCATTTTTTTCCTGCGTTTCTTTCGTCAAGGGGAATGAAATCTTGACGAACAAACATGCCGGGCGAAGCCAAACTGGAAAATCGCACACAATGCATCACAATGCTATAAATGAATCACAATTAATTATGGATAATCGAAATGCCTGATGCCATCCCTGAAGGTCTAATTCAAGCCTCCGATATTCTAGAGTATCCGTTGGCGTGCCACTGCCATGTCATGTGCCGTCTGAGCCGTGCACTTGTGCAGATTGTCAGCGGATACTGATCGTGGAGTGGACGACATGTATGGTGCTGCTGGCGGATTGCCACCTTAGGTGCAAATGAAATGGGAACAGAACCAGTTTCAAAACTCCAACTCACTTAGAGGTCTGATACTGTCCAATTTGGTTTAAGAAACGCATTTTTAAGTTCTGCACGCGGCGACAGGGGTGCCCTTCAAACATGCAATTTTTGGCAGCGACTCTAAGTTTGAGTGGTTTACTTCACCGTGTGGCCTTGGAGAGAGCTCCACGTCGTCGTTGTTCTGCCTGGGGCCACGCTGCGTGCGCAACACAAGTGCAATAAACATTCATAAATAACCAAACACTGTCTGATGCAATGTGAGGCCATCATGGGCCATCCACGTCCAAACACCTGCACGTTACAATTACAATTACAATTGCACATGCATATACATATACATATACATATACATATACATATACATATACATATACATATGCATGTCCATATCCGTATGCATAAGCACATGCGTATACATATGCATCATGATTTTATGTAATCATGTCAAAGAATTTCTGAACGTTTCTGCGCGTTATTATTTGTTACTACAACTGTTGGTTTCGCAACCTCCGTGTCCATCAACTAACCATGGACATGTTTTCAATTGAGATCTGCTTCAAAATGTTGAAACCATCCGTTCGCGCGCTCTTTCATTCCCAGGGATCTTGCAACGACAATCTTGGAATAATGTACCGGTCTGACCTCAAGAAACGGAAAACAAGGTATTCATTGACATCTTCGTTCTGCCATGTTTGAAAAGGAAATAATTAAGCGATGGGCGGTGACCGCGAACGGTTTGTGTTCCTGCCAACCTCAGTGGGTGAGATCTGGTGGGTTGTTTGGAACAACATGGGGCAACCTCCTTGCTGGGAACCACCTCTCACAGATACGTCTGTAATGACTCAATGACGTTTGTTGAAAACAACTCAGATACCGACTGATGATGTGACAACGGCTGACGCAGCCATGAGTGACCAAACGTCAGCGATGTTTAAAAAACAAAACGGAATCATTGCCAGGTTAAAAGACACTTCGCGTTTTTCCATTTGACCAAAAAAATGCGCCAACTGCCAAAAATTGGATTTATATTTTACATGGCGCATTTGTGAATGGCATTTTTTGCACATGCGTTCCGAACACAAAAGTATATTTTTGTACGTCCGATAGACACGGTCCACATGTCATGTCCCAGCCGCTGCTGGTCATCTGTGAGTTTTTTTCTGCTTGAACCAGCAAATGTAAAGATCAATGAATGACGCAATGGCCGGACTACACGCGCTTTGCGGTCGCGTTTGCAACCTGATAATTTTTTGGCGATGCTGGTACCACATGCACCTCGCATTGCCAAGAACGACCTTGCAGCACCACAAAACTATCCAAAACTAGCGAATGTTTGCATTGTTCACGTTCGTAATTCATGCAGCAAAAATACCCGTTGAAAAAAATAAACATGATTGTCCGTTGTTTGTCATGTTTTGTCGTGGTGTACTGCCCTGTTTGGTCTGCATGCGTACCTGTCGTGCTAGGCTCAAAAGCACCTGCTGTTAGAGAAAACATCCGGGCACCGCCGCGCAGAAACGCCCAGAGATGGCCGCTCGAAGCACGAGCACAAAGAGAGTTGCTGCGTCACTGTGTTCAATTTGGCGATGATGTTATTGGGCATGTTATTGGACATGTTTGGCGGCATCAGACGAAATCCATCGCGGTTTGGTTTCAAGTCATCCATTGTTTGCTGTTTTGTAGGCAACTATTTCCCTAATTTTTGACCTTAGGTCACCTTGCATCTGTGGGATTTCGCCTTAAAGCTGTCAAACAAAAACGTTGAAACATCGTTGACGTCCAAGTGACGCAATTGCGAATCAAAACCAAGACTCGCACGGCCGTTGGCCATGCCAAAAAACCAGCAGGCACCCAAAAGCATCCATAGCACCAGCGCAGACTTGAGTTTCAGAGTTGCAGCCAAAAAAAAACATAACATCACATAACCATCCAAAGCTTTGACAGTCATCAGCAGGATGAAATATCATCCTTCGGGTCTTTTTACGACGAACACCCAGTGCAGCATCACTGAAAGCCATCACGCTAAGTTAGCGGGAGCCACCCGGGGCTGCGCTGCGAATTCCGACATCGTTGTTTTCGTTATGGCACCAGAACTGATCGAAACTGCACGCATAAACCTCCAAGCGAATGCCGGGTTTGAAATTCTCATGATGATGATGACCTTTCGTGTTTTGTCGATAACCCTCACCAAGTCCTCTGCTGATCACATCATCCACGTGGATTCCAATCATAAACACCTGCCGGGCATTGCTGAAATAACAAATCACGTGGATGTCGAACATATGGCCAACCTTGATCCACCTATGCTGACACCGTGCAACTTGGCACCATCGGAGTGAAGCATCGACTGTCTGTCCGTCGATAGGATTGGAAAATTTCATCCATGTACCAGCGCGGGCCCCAATCAGCTCGCTGCCGGCCTTCCGAATTCTAGTTCATAAGATCCGAAATTTGTTGCAAAGATTTTGCCAAGAGGTTTGTTTCGTAATTTTTTCCGAGGGAACAATTATAGAAAGATTGCACAAAAACTTCATAGACAGATTTCGTACATACAAAAAAAATGCCTAAACATCTGTTGAATTTTGTTGAAGTTTTGCCCAAGAAACCTCATATTTTCTACAAAAATCTTGCCAGGACACCTCGTACATTTCTCCAAACCGGGCAGCGAAAATTTTTAATCATATGGGGGGGGGGGAATAGTGACAAAAACAATGGCAAAAAGGACGCACCTGCCTTTTAGGGGCAATGCTGCCCGGGTCAGGTTTCACCAAGCGCGTTCGCACACACATTTTTTCGATTTTGATGGGAGTAAACCGGGCAATGACGTCGTGCATGAAAATCCAAGATGTTTCGGGCAATGCCGTCGCGCATGAAAATTGAAGGTGTCTTGACTGTCTTGGTCCATTTTTTTCCCCGAGGGCATCTGAGAGAAGGGTTCTTCTAATAGTGGGGGTCTGTCAAACATTATTTTTTTTTCCCCCTCACACCTTTTTCCGCCATGTCCATTTGCTCCCCCAAAAGCTTTGTGGTTGTAGACTGTTTTTATACTGGCCAGGCCAGTCTCCAGATTTGCGCGAAAGTCCAAGGCAAAGTCCAAAAGCAAGTCAAGGGGGGAGAGGGGAGATGTCTGGAGGGGTTGTGTGCAAGTCCAAAAGATCGCTCAGGAGGGGGGATTCCCCATCTCCAGCTGTGTGAAGCCGCAAATCTTCGAAAAGCAGGCTTTTGGCAAAAGCGGTCTGGGCCGCGTGGGTGAGAAGAGCTGACCAGCGGGCTATGTATGCTTGCGCTGTTGCTGTTTGCAAGGCTGCCGGGGCTGCTCGACAGCGGGTTTGAGCAAGCTGTCGGATGAAGCTGGCCGCTTCAGTGCTCCATCATCCCCCCACCTCTAATGCCATCACGACAAGTTTGCAGCGCCCACCCCGGAGGAGTTCGGGGTATGCACGCTCTTTGGCCCGGCGTGCGTCTGCCAAGGCTGCAGCGGTGAAGTCTCCACGCCACTGTCGGGGTTGCCCAGCGCTGGTGAGGGGGGACACCAACGTGGTATCTACTGCGAGTTGGGCCCCATGGTGCAATGGTAGGCCATTGGTTATGACCTCAATGCGGCGGTTGTCGAAACGATCAACCGATGGCACGTTCAAGTCAGAGAGCAATGTGTGAGTGGTGACCCTGGCCCCCGCTTCCCGGCATACCCTGGCGGCTGCCCATTCCAACGCCCCCCCCCGACTCCGCAAAACCCCCGATTGGGCACAAGCTGCGCGATGGTCGCCAAGAAGCTCTAGAGTGCGACGGCATCGGCAGGTTCGAGCTGCGAACTGGATTGGGAGGCGTAGACGACGAAGTAACAGAATCCGAAAATACAAACAATTGCTCACTGTACTCATGGCAAGGATGACACGCACAAAACGAGATGTAACAGTGCTTTCAGTGTCATGCAGTTCCACTCACATTGGCATGAATATCATGTCAGGACCTTTACTTGTGTGAGGCCCGTTTGGCACAAAAAGGTGAGTGCGTTCCCGTTCAGCCTTTGCATGGTAGCGGAGCTGAATACCGGCTTTGCTTGGACGCTTTTATGAACCCCTGCAATTTGGACTTGAGGGCAGCTGGATTTGGTGACTTCATATACAGACTGCAAAATACTGGAAGTTGGACAAAAACTGGGGACTGTAGGCCCAATGCAGGTGTCCCGCCTCCAGGTTGTTTTTCTGGAAGAAGCGTGTGAAACATTTTCAGCTGGCAGATCAAATTGGGCAGTGACAAATCGAGAAATTTCTGGTCACGACATTGTTTTCCTTTTTCTGCATTGATCATTAGGTGATTTGCAGGTGAGGTTGAGTGGATTTTTTTTCCATGGAGGGAGCAGCAGATGGAAGTCCAGCAGCTTCAGCTGGAGGATCACCAGTGGCAGCTGTGGATGGGTTGGCACTGGCAAATCGTATGGTAGCAGCTGCAGCAGCTGCAGCTCAGGCTACAGCTTCAGCAGCCAACAGACCGACTGCAGAGGATGGAAAATCATGGTGGAAATTGTTCCTAAGCCACCTACCTTTGATCATAGCACTCGTGGAGGGGAGATTGCAGCATGGAAGGAGTGGAGCTGGACCTTCGAGCAATACATTTCTTCTGTGGATGCCAAGTTTGCTGAGGACATTCAGAAGCTCAGGGAACATCCAGAGCGCCCAATAGATCCTGTGGATTTCAATGACATGGAGAAACAACGCAACACGTTCTTCTACAGCTTGCTCAGTTCCTTGCTGAGGCAACGTGCCTTGCTTGTGGTGAGACAGGTGTCTGGATGCAATGGATTGGAGGCCTACAGAACTTTGATCCAACAGAATGAGCCGGTTAGCAAAAACCGGAGTATGGGCTTGCTGAACGTGATCATGAATTGGCCTGCGTTTTCTGGCAAACTTTCTTTGATGCAGCATGACTGGAGCATGCATCCTCAGAGTATGAGAAGTTGGGAAGCCGTTTGAATGACGACTTGAAGACTGCAATCCTTATGAGGAATGTCACAGGTCAGCTCAAGATTTGGCTTCAGCTGCAGGTCACAGAGACAACTACATACACGAGGGTGCGTGAAATGATCCTTCAATATGATGCTTCAACAACCAAGTGGTCAGAACAGATGGTGCTTGGTGCAGACTCTTCTGGCGCAGTGGATGGGCCAGTTTCTGTGGAGATTGACAGGATTGAAGGAAAGGGAAAAGGCAAGAGCGGTGGCAAAAGCAAGTCAAAAGACAAGGGTTATGGAAAAGGAAAGTCAAAAGGAAAGCAAAAGGGCAAGAATGACTCAAAGGGAAAATCCAAGAATGGTGATCAGAAAGGAAAAGGCAATGCTGGTGATAGATCCAAAGGGAAAGGAAAAGGAGAAGGGAACAAGTGTTACATATGTGGTCGCACAGGGCATTTTGCTCGTGAATGCTGGCAATCCCAGGTACGCAATGTGAGCTCAGACGTGCAGCAAACCGCAACTACTGCTCATGGCTAACCAGGTTCTTCTTTGAGTGGCATGTCTAGTGTGTCACAACATGTGCAACAGCAGGGAACTCAACAGCCAAGCTCTCAGACCACTCAGTCGAAAATTGCACGCATTTGTGAAGTCAGTGATGATGCAAAGCATGGAAGTGTTCATGCAATTCATTTCTTCATTGGTGATGCAGATGATTGCTTGTGTAACGGTTTTGTTCGAGCAGTTGTGGATGAAATGGATGATGTTGGTGAGGAATTGCATTCAATTTTGATTGACAGCGGCGCTGATGCTTCGATCTTTCCTCTCAGCCTTCTTGACAGGGGATATGTAGTTCCAGGTGGGGTTGGAAAGTTGATGGACGCGCAGGGCTCAGAAATACCAGTAGAATCTGTACGTGACATGGAAGTGAGGTTGAAGGACATCACTGGGAAAACGATTTGTTTGAAAGAAAGAGTAGCTCTGTCAAGCAGGGTGTCTCAACCAATCATCAGTTTTGGACATCTTCTCGAAGGAGGATGGTCGATTGATGGCCGTGAACAGGCGCTTACTCACAGTCTTGGCGCCCACATCCCAGTTGAACTTCAAAACAGGTCACTTGTGGTTCAGGGTACAATCAGAGTTTTGCATAAAGAAGTCCATGACAAGCATGATGTACATGTCAGAGCCATTCAAGCAGATGTCATGCAGTAGGTGGTTGAAGGAAATGTTGGTTGGAGCTTAAATGAATTTGGACGTGGAATTGGACGGCACTTTGCTGAGAAATTCCAAGACCCAACCCTGGTGAAACCAGATCTTCCAGGTAGGTACTGCCGCAAAACTTTGGTTGAGGATGACAACAAGAAATGGCAGGTTGTAGAGTTGTGTGAACGTTTGGATGGATTGATTCAGTTGGATGCAGAATTCTATGAACTTTCAGGGAAACGCAACATCATTACAATTCTGACAGACGGTGAAAAGGATCCAATGGTCATGGGATTCACGTTGGTTGATGAAGAGGTTCAGACTTTTCCTGTTAGACCTGAGGGTGAATTAGCAGTTCAGGGCGATGATGAGGACATGGACGTTCCAGGTGATTTCATTGAACAACAAGGCCGTGACATTCCAGAAGGCCAAATTGTCGTGCACCCAAGCGCTGAAGATGAAATTGATGTCAATGGAACCAAGTTGAGAGTGACTAGTGCTCTTTCAGCGTTGCGTGCAGCATGTGGCTTTTACAATTTGTCAACTTCAGGGTCAAACCAAAAGTGTTTTCAGAGGATTCTGGATCATCAGAAGAAACTGGAATTGACCATGGTGATGGCAGCTGCAAAGGATGCCCAACAACAGATGGAGAGACAGCCAAGGGCACCACCTACTGCAGAGCCACCTGATGAGGCAGAACAGGCCAGACACAGGCTCACTCACATTCCATATGCAAATTGGTGTACAAGTTGCATTTCACATCGAGCACGTCCTGATCGTCATGAAACCACTGGCATTTCACATGGAGGAGCCATTCCAACAATTAGTTTCGACTATTTCTACACCAAGGTGGATGGCAATGATGTGACTGATCAGGAATCTCCAGATGCAGTGCTTTCTCTCATCATTGTGGACAGCCATACAGGTTTCATTGCATGCGTGCCACTTCAGGCAAAGAGTCAGCTGGATCACATGAACAGAGAATTGATTCAATTCATTCAGAGATTGGGTTACAGTGAAGTGATTCTGCGTTGTGACAATGAGCCGTCAATTCTTCAGCTCCAGCGTCTTGCAACAAAGACACGGCAGAGTATGGGGTTGAAGACTACTATGAGTAGCTCAGTTGCATATGACCATGGCAACAGTCGTGCTGAGAATGGAATTCCAAGAGGACGACAATTGGCATGTTCTTTGATGCATCAACTGCATGGGAAGCTTGGTGTTCAACTGTCAACTGGCAATGCAATCTGGACATGGACATTGAAACACGCTGCATGGTTGATCTCTCGATTTTCTGTCCTGAAAGGAGCAACACCATATGAGCTTGCAGTTGGACGTGGCTTTGAAGGCCCACTGTGTGAGTTTGGGGAGCCAGTCTTTGGCTTCATTCATGCAGCCCACAAGGGCAAAGCTGCAGCAAAATGGAAGAGAGCGTTGTTTTTGGGCAAGGCAGATTCACAGACTAGCTATGTGCTTTTTGATGGACAGCCAATTGTGTTATCACATGTTATCACGCAGTGTGCGCAGAATTGCAACAAGCTGGCGCAGTCATTTGGCATTCTTCTTACATTGCAAGTGCTTTTCATGGCAATACCGTGCTGGATTTGGAGCTAGAGTGCTTCCAACAATGAAGAAACCAATCCCACAGAGCGCAGCATTGGATGCGCCACCTGGACCCATTGAAGACAGCAAATTTCATGACAAAGAGGCAGAAGCTGTGATTCAATATGCAGAGCAAGAGAAAGCTGCTGAGAATGAAAGGCTTGCGATGGGCCAACACAATCCCATCACTCTGAAGGCTCAGGAGGTACAACCTTCAGCCTTTGATGACCACATTCCCATTGGTCCAATTGGGGATGGCCCTGGGATGGCTTCAATTGTCAACCCAGGAGGAGTTGTAGCAACGCCCAGCATGGAGCCAATAGATCCAGGTCTTATGGTGCCAGTGACTCCACCACGTGATTTTTTGGAGATTGATTCAGGCAGTCCTCGACAAGCTGCTTCTGCAAGGCCTAGGGGCGATTTGGTTTTGGAGGAGGATGATGTTTCCAAAAGAGCTCGCACTGAGGAGTCAAAACGTCAGAGAATCAACAGGATCCAGATGGAATATGAATCAAGACTCAATGCAGTGAAAATTGCATACAAGGAGTACTTCACAATGGATGACTACTCTACAGAATTGGACTTGGAAGATGATGGTGCAATGGAGGAGGACATTTGGGCCGGTGAAAACGAGGTCCAATTGGGAACAATTTCAGAGCATCTTTGGGCTGATTTTCCCATCGATGTTTTGCCCACTCAGTCTCCTGAGAAGTGGGCAGAGGATCTGGCAGATGATACAGAAGCCAAACGTTTGGTTGGAATGGGCGCGTTGGTTCCTGCAGAAGTTCAATGGTGAGGTGACAGGCCGCCTGACTACCAAGTTTGTCAGGGATTGGAGATTGAAAAACGATGTGAATGAGAAAGGGGAGACAGTCAAACGTTGGATGCGTCGTTCAAGATATGTGGCCCGAGAATTTGCGTCAGAAAAGAGGCTAGACACCTTGAGCCCGGCCACTGGGGCTCATACATCCAACTTGATTCCCCTGAAGTATTTGTGGATGAAAGAGATGACAAAAGGTCTCCCAGACACTGCAGAGTACGATACAGTGCTAGGTTGTTTGGACGTGAAGGATGCATTCCTTCAAGTTGAGCAGGAGGAGCCAATTTCTTTTTTTTCCTCGCACCTTTTTCCGCCGTGTCTGCGCCTGGTCCTTTAGCGTGTTGAGCGGCGTGTGTGATGATGGCGGACCATCGGCTGAGCAAGGACGTGATCATGGCATGTCTCAGAGGGGCTGGGGCTGGTTGTGCTTTGCTCTGCGCGAGCAAGCGGAGGAACTGGGTTGCTTCTGTGCTCCACCTCCCCCCCACCTCAATACCCAGGACCACCAAACGGCACCTGCTGGACGCAACCAATTCCGGATAGGTCCTTTCTTTGGTGCGCCGGGCTGTGTGCAGGGCTGCTGCTGCATACCGCCCTCCCCTCCTGCGTGGCTGTGCTTCACTGGTGAGGGGTGAGACCAACGTGGTGTCAATGGCGAGTTGCGAACCGTGCCAGGGTGGAAGTCCATTGGCTATGACTTCGATGGTTCGTTCATCAATGCGTTGGACTGCTGGCAAGTTGAGGTGGGCCAGCCGGGTGTGCATTGTGACGCGGGCGCCGGCTTCACGGCAGACCCGAGCAGCTGCGTGTTCAAGGGGTACTCCTCGGCTTCTCAAAACACCTCGCCAAGGGTGTCATGAATGCGACGGCACCGACAGACACGTTCGGCAAGGGGCAATGGGAGCCGGAGGCGGCGTAGCAAGAGGATGCGGAAAATGTTGTCTGGGTATGTGACTTCTGAAGTGTATGGGATGGTTGTGAAAGCTCTGCTGGCAAACGGCCCTGTTTGTGAGTCCGGCATGGCTTGGCTGGCGGGGTCCAATGTGTGGTACAACCCTGTTCTAGCTGCGGTGTTGAAAGGAAGGGAAGCATGTTGTTGCCAGCCCGGTTGTATTGGGCCTGCGAAAGCTTCTGTGTGGCTATGCGGTGGCTGTGCTTCGATAAGTTGTTGCCAAGTGGGGGGTTCCCACCCTTGTTCTGCAATGGCCTGGCGGGTGTCCAGGGCTGCCTGCACATTTGGCGGGGCTGCCGCCGGGGCTGCAAACATCTCAAGGATGGCAGTTGCAACGGCTGGCGTTTGACGGTGCAAGACAGGGACGGCGTCTGCCCAGGATGCCCAAAAAGCTGGCACTGCGAGGTGGGATGCACTCATCAGTCCTAAGCCTCCCATGGCCAATGGCAAGCCGCGTCAACCGGCAACTGGTTGGTTTGCAGGAGCTGTGTGAGGCAGCGCGTCACTTCTAGGTCGTGGTCTGCTGCGAAGCCTCTGGTCTGTGCAGGCGGGAGCAGTCGGAGCAAGTAATTGCTGCGAGGGCTGGCAGTGTACAGTAGCAGCAGCCATGCTGCTTGAAGATCCGCGATCTGCGGCAATTGGTCGAGCAGAGGTTTGTGATTGGCAAGGGTGTGGCGGAGGAACTGCTGCACATACTGTTCTGTGCCGATGGGGGGCCCCCAGCACGGTGAGACCTTGTTGGGTGGGAGGGAGTTCCCGGTTGCCTGCCCATGTCTCGGGCCCAAGGCTTGGGGTGTTGGCTGGTTGGTGGCCGCCACGGTTCCAAATACGAGTTTTGCCCTGGTTGAGGCGGATGTGGGCATGTGCTTCCAGGTGGTTGGCCAACAAATCATATATACAGCGGACTCGGTCTGGCTGCACGACCGCGTATATGTCATCCAGAAAGGCGTACGTACAAGGTTTCTCCAGGCTGGAGCTGTGTTTGCACTGCTTGTAGCGCTGGCTGTTGGCCCAAGGAAAACAAAGCCGGCATCAAGGGGGTTCCTTGTTCTCCGCCTTCGGCTTGGGTGATTGAGTGGGGGTGGCCGGCGGAGTCATGCCATATGTATTCCGACTCACGGGTGTACCACATGCGGACGACTGGGAGGCAGCGGTTGGCTTCAGGTGTGGTGCGAATCCCTTGCAACATGCTGGTTCTGGATATGGTATCATAATATGCGCCTACGCCGTCAATGGAAAGGATGGTGCTGCTGTGCTCGTGCTCTGTGGCGGTGGTGGGCGCGTGGATGACTGCCCCAATGCCAGCACGGGTGGACAAAGCAAATTGGTGGGGGCTACATGCTGTGTGAATGTGGCTGGCAAACATTTGTGCCAGGCAGCATGAGGCCAGTCGGCGCAACACGTCTCCAATGACCCGACCACGGACCCCTCCACTTGGTTTCTGAAGGGCCACACTTCGTCCCAAACCAATGGCTTTGGCAATGCTGGCAGGGACCTGGGCCCCTGGGCAAGTTTTTGACAGACATCGACGAACAAGTTTGTGGTGGTTTCGTCATCCAGAACAATGCGGAGTGTGTCTGTGGCGAGGCCGGAGGGGCCTGGGGCTGCTCCCTTTCGGGATCACCTTAACGCAGTGAGCAGCTTGTGGGTTGGGATTTGCAACGGCTGTTCTGGGGCAAACCATGTGATCTCTGCCGGGATGGGCGTGTATGGGTGCAATGGCCGTCTTGCTGGGTCTTGGAGCTGTGCCAAAGTGGCTTGGGTGCCAGGTGCCGGGGGTGTAGCGATGAGAGCCTGCCATGCTGCTGACAATTCCCCTTGGTGCACTAAGTGTCTTGCACGTTGGGCCCTTCTTGCAGAGGCCTCGGTTTGTTGTTGTGCTGGGGGGCTTGTGTCTGGTGCAGCCAGGCGTTGCAGCCACTCCCCGCGTTGGAAAGCAGCCAGGCGTCGACGCCATACTTCTTTGGGCAAGGTGCGTGTGCCAGGCGGCCGGTGCAGGAGCATGCGGTGCAGGAGGAGCCAAAGGGTCCAGGCACGGGTGGATTCATCATCCGTGCGAGCTGCAATGATTTGCCCCAGGCTGGAATGCAAAGCTGCCCTGAGCCGCCCCCGGATGAACTGTGGTGGCGTGGCAAATGTGAAGGTTCTCGTTCGCATGGTGCCGAGGAGGTCAATGCGGTCCAGGCTGTGCAGTGCACGTCTCATGGTTGCTTCGTTCGGGACAGTGTTGGCTGTTCTGGATGGTGCGTGTTGTTGCTGTAGCGCTGGTGGCGCTGCTGTGTTTGCGGTCTGGGTGACCAGTGCTCGTGTGGAGCTGGTGGAACTGGTGGAAGAGGTGCTGCTTTCACTGCTGCTGTCGCTGCTGCTGTCGTGGGATGCGGTGTTGGGGTTGCAGGCGTCTCCATTTGGTTCTGTGGGGGGGGTGGGTGGTTGTTGCTGTGTGGCGGTGTGGTTCTGCGGGCTGGTGGGCACTGGTGGTGCCGCTGGCTGTGGTTGTCGCCACCGGTTGGCGAGCGGCCGCTCGGGCTGCCAAACGTTCTGCCAAAAAAATGGTGGAGAAGGGTTTCCTGCACTGTGGCTGGGGTGTATCCCGCAGTGTCACTCAGGTGGTTCAACACCCACGGTAGGTGAACTTGTGCTGCTTGGGGCAAAGAACGCCCGGCTGCTGCGAGTGTGCATTTGAAGAATGCTCGGCCTCACTCTCTTGACCTTCGTTGTACCACACACCAGAGAAAGGTTCTTGTCTTGCATCAGGAAGCGCTTGAATGAAAGGATCCTGATGGTTTTGGAGATTCATCATGTCTCTCATCTCCATCCACACCTGCTTGTAGTGCATCAGCTGCTTCTTCACCTCGTGGATATAGTTCAGCAAGTACACCACCAACACTGACAGCATGACTGTTGTCAAAGTCCACCACATGCTTGATGTCCACGCCCAAGGATTCAACATCGACGCCATTGGAAAAGCATCACATCCTTGCAAACCTCCAGACATCATCAAAGCAGTAATGGCACGCACAATCTGCTTGAACTTCTGACGACCATTTCCATTCGCATTGGTCTCATCATTGAAAGTTTCACTCATCAAACCAATCTTCTTCATGAGGAATTCACGACGTTCACGTGAAAGAGGTTTTGTATTGAGATCAGCTGGATTTTCATGTGTGGAAACTCTCTCCACCAGAAACCATTTTCGACGCATTGCCTGCTGGCTCCACAAAAGTCTTGTGGAAAGGTGCTTGGCTCGACCAGGTCCAAGTCGGTTGAAAAAGCTCTGGGCGCTAGTGCTGTCCAGCCATAGCCTCATCTGCACCTGCTGATTGTTGCCCAGGCCGCCATCATCACCAAGCAAAAACTGGAGAAATTGTTTCACCATGATCAGCCTCCATTGAAGAAAGAGAAATTGAGGTTTGGGCTCTGCTGTGGCTGTGAATGCAACAGCCATTCAAGAAGATCAACCCGGAACTTGTTGAACGCCGGGTAACCTTGCAGCTGGCCCAATCACTGTCACTGTAAAGCTCCAACCCATAGGGCCTTCCATCTCTTCTTTCCTCAACACCATTCCATCTGGTCAAAGTTGGTGAAAACAGCTCTGCACGATGGTAGTGCATCTTCATGTCTTGGGTCTGCACCAAATAGCTTCCAAGCTTCCGCAAAGCACACAAAGCAGTCTTTGTAGGGCGACCCATATAGCTGGAAAGAACTCTGACAGTTTGCTGGATATCCAGCCGTTCCTGTGCAATGTACAAGCAAATGCCCAAAGCTGAACGAAACATCTTGGACTCCACCTCGTTGAGATACTCCTCCACAGGAACCAACTCAGCATCGTACACCGTCAGGGCACTGTGGTGTGGAACTGTCTTACCCCGCCTTTCAGTGATTCCAGGGAGTTCTGCAAGCTTTGGGATGTATTTGGCATTGGGCGCAATGAAAATGCCATCTCCTCCAGGTTCAACTTGCCGCTTGAGGTAGAAGATCTTGCCAGGCTCATTGGTTCCAAATCGTCCATCAATTTTCAAAGGAAGTTGCTTGGCCAACTTCGCATAGATCTCCTCAGTGTCCTCTCGGCTTGCAACCAGCAGCAAATCATCGATGTGTGCAGAAAAAAATGTCCCGTTCACGGTGACGAAACAAAGTTCCTTGCATTTGGATGAAGTTGAGCTCACTCAAGAGTTCAGTGAGATGTTCATTCCATCTCATCGCAGCATTCCTCTGACCAGGTAAGCACTTCAGCAACTGCCAATGCATGAGGTCAGGATTTCCAGCTGCAACCTTCACCCAGTTGGGAACAGAAACCACAACATCTTCACGTTGTAGAACTTGAAGAAATGCATCACTGATGTCCAATGCAGCCACAAGCAAACCACGCACCAACGCAATGACCATCAAAACTTTCACCATTGTCAAGGGAGTGGTTGGACTGAAAGTTTCCTCTGTAGAAGCATCGCGTCCACGAAACTCACGTGCCACCATCCTTGCACGTCTCGTCCAACATCCTTGGCGAAAACGCCAGTCACGTACCAGCTTGGTGTCCAGGTGCAAAGCTTGGGTAACATCAACTCCAGCTTGGACATCACCAATCACATCCAACTTGCGCAAACGTTCAAGTTCAGCATACATTGCCTGCTTGTCCAAGAACGCCAACTCTTCAGCAGAAACCTCAGGCGGTCCAGCATCTTCATTCTTGAAACCTCTCATTTGCTTCTCGTCATCAGAAAGTTCATATTGAGAGAAATCACCGTCCAACAGCTGATCATTCATGTTCCAATCCCAAGACTCCAAAGGTGCAACTTCCTCTGGTTCATCTTCTTCATACAACTCAATCTCCTCAATCACACGACGCACATGTCCACTGCCAGAGGCGCCACCAGAAACTGGGCTCGAGGAGATGTCCCCAGCAAACGTAGGGCTGAACATCTCGGTCTTGGGTTGCTTGGATTTCTGCTGCTCAGAAACGGTGTGATCAAACTTCACAAACTTGGCTTGGCTTGAAGCTTGAGTTGAACTGCGCTTCACTGCTTCAGCATCAGCAACACGTTGTCGCACTGGAACAGGTAGTTTCAACTCGTTTTCTCGATCCCGTTTGAAAGTGGCTTCCATCATCCGCCATTTCAGAATCACTCAACATTGGAACTTCACCGCCAACTTGCAATTCATGAGGTGCATCATGGGCTTGAAGTGGATCAGCCCCGCCTGCTTGAAACTCACCAATGGTTCCATCACGATCTTCATCAGGATGCTCTCTGGCGTATTTCAACACTGCACGCTCATCAGCATCTCCTTCTGCTCCAACACCATCAGCAGAAACATGCAGTAGAGGAAGTGGTTGCTCTGAAGGTTTGACTTGCTGCAGCAACGTTTGAACTCCCCTTGTCAAATCCCAAGGGCCAACTTCAAGACTGAACAGTAAACTGGCATCCCAGTGTTCAGCAATCTTCCGCACAGCTTTGGATCTGATCACCTCATGGGATCCCACTGCAATCACATCATGATCTGAGTCAACCTTGGTCAGCCAACATCCACGACGCCATTGGCATTGAAACTTGAGCTGCAGGCTGTCTAAGCCGTACACCTCCTCACCAAAAGAACGCACTCGGCCACGATACGGTCGGCCTCTCACACCCATGAAAGCTGTAATCCCTGTCGATGATGACAGATGATATCTGTTGAGCAACCAGCCAGCATGAACAATTGCCCATCCATGGAGAACGTCTGCTCCTGGCAACTTCATCTGCATCTTTGACTCCAGGAATGCTATGAGGCACTTCCCTTGTGAGCGCACTGTCTGTATGGACCTTTCCACAAGGCTCGTCCTTCCTTTTGCATACATTTTGCCTGGTTGTGGCACCATGGGAAGTCCTTGGTTAGCCCTGATAGTTTGTGCCATCTTGACACCAGCACTAAGCACTGGCTCATTGTCATAGGCCACCTCAATCATGTCAAAGTGGTTGAGGCTGGAGAGGTACCGGGCAATGATAGCACCAACAACGCCCTGATTCTTGCTCCTCAAAGGTTCCACCGCCACATACTTTGTCCACTCATCAACCATGATCAAAGCTGACATACCACTGGACAAGGTGAACAAATTTATCTGCACAGTTGGAAAACTCCGGTTTGCACGATCTTCACCAGTGGAACGATGCTTGTAATGGCCTCTGCTTTTGGATTGAACGCAGAAAGCACACCATGGTTGAAATGGCAGGTGGGTCACTTCGTGAAGCTTCCTCTCCTTGGCTGAAGGCTGCTTAGGTGCATCCTCAAACCGAGGCTTTGGAATCAACGCTTCATACTCTTCACGTGCAGCATCAAGAGCTTGCATTCGAAGACCTGACAAGTGTTCCTCCTTGATTCTTTCAAAGATCTTGCGTTTGGAACCAGAAGCAGAAACATGAAGGTAACGGGTTGCTTTTCTCAGCTTGTCCACAGAGCTTGAAGCTGATAGCTCCTCTTCGCCAACAACAACCTTCTCAGCACATGACTGTTCACGCAAAACAGGACGAAGTTGTTGAAACTCAGGTATATCACGTCCTTGTGGTTCACCATCTGCTCCATCATGTGCTTCAACACCTTCAACTTCTGGCTCAGAAGCAAGAGGAGTGCCAGGCTCGTACATCACCTCAAGTTGCTGTCCACCTTGATCCAACAATCCACCAAAATCACTGAGGTTTTGACTTGCCTTGGAGATGATTGTCAAAATGGTCACGGGTTCATTGCCAGCATAGGTTTCAACCTCTGGAATACGGCCAAATGGTTCATGCATCTCCAAAAACCGTTTGCTAAATTCAACGACACAACATCCATGATCCTCAGCTGATGTTGATCTTTTCTGAATGAGAGTGGTTCTGTACTTGAAACTTGCCGGCCAAACCAAAATGGGGTCGATGAAATTTTCTCCAACGCTACGCATAAAAGGGTTTCCATCCACAGTTGTCTCCCATTGGTTCTGCCTCAAAACATCAGGCCTGAACTTCTCTTCCAACTCGACCACCGCTCTCACCATTCCAACATCAGCACTGCAATCGTCAGCTGCAGCAACTCTGCAAACTTCTCCAAGAATTGCAAGAGAATTCCGTTGATACAGAACTGGGACTCGAAGGGTTTTGTCTGGTGATTCCAGCATTGGTCCTATGTCCTCCTGTCGCACAGACTAACCAGCGCGATACAGTTGACCCAAACTCAAAATACAGGATTTGACACTGTCTGAAACCACAAAATGCGTCTCCAGTTCAGCCTGACTCCCATCAACGTCCTCGACGACAAGGCTGGCAACTTTCACACCTGAAACTTTCAATGCACTGCCCTGGCAATCTTTCAGTTGAACTTCAGCATCATCAGCTGGACAATCAACTTCGACACCAAGACAAAGAGGCATGAGTGATACATCTGAACCACTATCCAGGATAATAATGTTGCGCTCGTCAAGAAGCTTGGCCTCATTGGAAATCATTCGAATTGTAGATGTCGGGTTTGAGCTCAAAGAAGGAAGTCCCATAGGGATGTTGAGAATGCGACGAACAGTGGAACTTGTTGAAGCCGTACCAACATAGCTTGATTGGGATGACACTCTGGGTTGTGAATTTCCACCTGGAACATGCTGATGTTGTTGAGGTTGCCCATGGACAGGTTCTTGTTGTCCTGCTCCAACAGTGGTGACCTGATTCACCATGCGGTTCGGGCAGTCACGGCTCCAATGGCCATATTCAAAGCACAATCTACACTGTTGAGCATCCAACTGCTTCCCTTTCTGCTTGCCCTTGGATTTTCCACCATTGTTGTACTTGCCCTTGCTCTTGCCTTTCTGTTTGCCCTTGCCTTTGCCTTTGTTTCCCCGACCTTTGCTCTTGCCACCACGGCCACGTCCTTGGAATGCATAACTTCCAAATGACCACCATCCTCGGCCACGACCTCCTTTGCCTTTGCCGTTCTTCCCTTTCGACTTGCCACCGCTGTTGACAATGCGATCCACCTCCATAGGCTGTGGCCCTGAAGCACTTGCAATTGTAGAGTCAGCGATGGGGTTGAATGGATTCTGTGGTCCAAGACTTGGAGGCCTTCTCATAGCCCAAGATGGCCTCTCTCAACTGAGGGTAGCTTGTCGTCTCACCCACTGTCAGCTGAAGGTGTTCACGTAGACGACTTTCAGAACATCTGATCAATGTGGCGGCCTTCAACTCTTCAGGATACAATTGACCTGAAAGTTCTTCAAATTGTTGCACGAGAGCTTCATAGCTGAGGATGTTTTCCATTGCAGATTTGCTAGCAGGGAAACATGGGTATGATGCTAGGGCTTGCGCCACTGCCAGAGAACGCTGTCGAGAAGCTGGTTCAAACTCAGCTTGCAGTCCACGCCACAACCTGAATCCATCACGGGTCTTTGAAAGACTCCTCACCAGGCCACTGCAGCGTCCTTTCAAATAAGACGTCAAAATTGAGCACAGTTTCATTGACAGCTCCTGTTCATCAGCATTGTAGGGCTTCAAATCTTCAGAGGGCTTCAATTTGTCAATCTTGTCAAGGGCTACCTGGTATCTGCTATCACCAAACGACAACCATGAAGTGAAGCTGAACTTCCATGAAGTAAATGCATAAGGATCTTCACCATTGAAAACATCTGGATTGCGCAGAACTTTTGTAGCCATTGACAAACCGCTGTGAACTGGATCTTAACCTCCAACGCTACTTCCTGCAACACCAGCTTGGCTCAGCTGATTCAAAGCACGTTCAGCAGCGCTTGCAGCAGAAGTAGCTGTTGCGGCCAAATTGGCCATTCGAAGAAGAAAAGTTTGCTCACCCTGTTGGCCTTCCATTGCCTGAGCACTGCACGCCCAGGAGGCAAACAACAAGGCTTTAATCTGCGTCCTCATTCTGTAGCGCCTTGACCTCTTCAATCTCCTTTCTGATCTGGTCATAGAGCTCGACGTCCATGCAAAGCCCAAGTGGCTCGCTGCAAGACATGCCACCATAGTCAACGTCCAACAGCACCATGCATGCTTTGCAGTCATGAGGTCAATGCACTGCCTCATGACAAAACTCAGCATAGCCACCAATGCAGCAATCATATCCTCATAAGTGATGGAGGCATAGTTCAAAAGGATGTCATCGACTGAAACATAGAGCTCGCCAAAGAAGTTGAAGTGAGCGTGCAAAACTGCCGCCCACTGCTTCCAGGGTTCATTGAAACTCCAGTTACCAAGTGGATTGTTCATCAATGCCAACCCACTGCACTTCCAGTCATCCAAACCATTTTGCAATCCGTTTGAACTGCCCTGAGAAACATTGCTCTCCACCAATGCTGCACCACAGCCACCAAAACGATCCACATCCAAACTGTCAAATTTTGAGCCGTGGAATTGCAGAAAGTTGTCACTGCCAATTCCACCTCGCTTTTCACACGCCAGCAGGACTGGAACCCCTAGCGGCAGACCATCTCCAGAGGTAACTGGAGCCCACGGTCTTGCTGTCATACTCCTGGATCATCCCATCGAGGTTAATGGTGTCCATCTCCACGTGGTGCTCCTCATAGTTTCCCCAGCAGACCAATGCCATTGCAAGTAGCATGGAACAGACGAAGGGAAAACTTGTTACACTTCTCGATTTGCTGCATGGTAGCATCATCGCCCTGGGCAAGGGCTCCGCTACCATCTGAAACGCAGCTGCCTTTTCCTACGAGGCAACTCGAGCCACTTGTAACGCCGGTGGCATGAGATTGTCACACTGATATGAACAGATACTACAGGTGCACATGATGTCCAACTAGAAATTGACAAAAATCGCAATTTTACTTCAGTTTGTGGCGATCGAACCTCGTTTCGTGCGAAAGGGTTGTCGCGGACACTTCAAAATCGCAATTTTACTTCAGTTTGTGGCGATCGAAACTCGTTTCGTGCGAAAGGGTTGCGACCGACGCTGCAAAATCGCAATTTTACTTCAATTTGTGGCGATCAAACCTTGTTTCGTGCGAAAGAGTTGTCGCGGACACTTCAAAATCGCAATTTTACTTCAGTTTTTGGCGATCGAACCTCGTTTCGTGCGAAAAGGCTGCGTTTCGTTCCGTCTCGTTGGCACTTTCCCGCGCCCTAGGAGAGAAGTGGAAAAGAAGGAAAAAGAAGAGGGCAAGAGAGCAAGAGGACAAGAGAGAATGTGAAGATGTTAAGATGTGAGAATGTGAAGATGTGAGGATGTAAAGATGGGAGGATGAGAAGATGTGAAGATGAGAAGGTGTGATGGTGTGATGTGACGATGAGAAGATGTTAAGATGAGAAGGTGTGAAGAGGTGAGGATGTGAAGAGGATTGAAGAGGTGAGGATGTGAAGATGTGAAGATGTGAGAATGTGAAGGTGTGAAGATGAGAAGATGTGACGATGTGAAGATGAAAATATGTGAAGATGAACAGATGTGAAGATGAGAAATTGTGACCATGTCAGGAAATGAAGATGTGAGGATGAGAAAGTGTGAAGATGTGAGGGATGTGAAGATTTGATGTGAAGATGAGAAGGTGTGAAGATGGGAAGATGTGAGGAGGTGAGGATGTGAAGAGGTGAGGATGTGAAGATGTGAGGATGTGAGGATGTGAAAATGTGAAAATGAGAAGATGTGAGGATGTGAGGCGTGAGGATGTGAGGATGTAAAGATGTGAGGATGAGAAGGTGTGAAGATGTGATGTG
>CAMXCT020000270.1:30055-50055 GCA_947184155.2 Cladocopium goreaui | reverse complement strand
GACATATTCACAAAGTCTTCCAGCACGATTCACGAATCACACTTGAACAGTGTGACCAAAGACTGGATCTACGAATCTACGAACTAGAGACTAAAGGTCAAACTGGCCACGGGAATGCTTCATCACTAAGCATTGCCTAAGCATTTCTCAAACCATGACATAGTGACATAGTGCGGTCCCAGCAGCGCTGCGACTGCAGGAATTTCTGCAACATGGCCTGCAATTGCCTCGTAGGCCTCCACCACTTTGCGGAACTTCTCCGTTGCAGAGGCCTCGATCGAGTCAGTGACGCGGTCATTCGGTCATTCTGGATCCGCTGTAGACTCTGTATCAAAAGCAAAAAATGGGATCTTATAATATAGTGACTATTAACAGTGACTATATTAATGTGACTATATTAATGTGACTATATTAATGTGACTATATTAATGTGACTCTGGATCCTCTGTCACTATTATAATGTAGTGACTCTGACATAGACACCTCGAAAACTGCTGCAACAGAACCGAATGATGTCTTGGAGACGACAGAAAGTGTTGGAAATGTAGATGACATGCGCTTGCAGTCGCGTTCTTTGCATTCGAGTCTCACCATCTATTCAATATATTCATCTATTCATGCGACGTGTTCTGAGAAAGCTCAATATCGTTCAACCATGTTCAACAAACCGAACCTATTTCAAGCGTCAGCGCCACCTTGTCTTTTTCGTTTCTTTGTTTGTCCGGATGGTACTGCAAGGCCAACTTTCTGTAGGCCTTCCAGGTGCTTTCAAATCTCCATGCTTTACGCAATGAGCACATCATTTGTGCCATGAGTTCCCTTCGGTGTTCGAAGAGCTTAAATAGTTCGGCCATGTTCAGCCTGAAAAGCACTCCTCACCTAGCAGAGATTACTTCTTGCCTAATTTACGTCAAAGGAAGTCTTCCCCAAGGCTACTACATACAGTCTACTAGGGACTGCAAAGGAATCTCTGAAGTAAGCCCTATTCCACAAAGGTCGTCTGTGTCCTTTTTGCAACCAGACATGAGAAGTGAAATGCCGCATCCTACTGAATCCTACTGATGGGCCCTGAACTGGCCATATGCCATGTAGCAAACATGTCTAACAAGATGCAACAAGTGACTTAGATGTGAATCTAGAGCAACCTTGCACCGTCTTAGCATTACAGTAAATGACAAGTCCAATCATTGGAACTGTAGCCACTTTCCATATTTCATCATATGTCATCATCCAAGATCATCAAATATCATCAACGAAACCCTTACATGGCACCTTTTTCAGCTGCGTGGGATCGGCACCCGGCTCCAACTCCAGTACCTTCGGCTGCGGGGATGTGCTGCCATGGCTTTTTGAAATCTGGTTCGCTTTTAGCAAGTATTGGATTACAAGTTGGTAGACTATGGGGAAAATGAGGCTAAAATTCTTACAAACTACGGTAAGGAATGGCAAACCATGGTAAACCGGTAGCCTTGTCATCTCACGATGGCCCCTTATGGCCCTGTCTAGGCTTGAAGCCTTGACCGCAGGGCCTTCCAATCAGCAGGAGTTGGCTCTGGCTTCTGTTGGCCCTTCGTCCTGGCGGCGGATTCACGGTGTTAGTGGCAGCAACTTCGACTGGAAATTTTCGACAAAGACCTTAGGACCTTAGGGCCTTTCATATCCTTTCACATCTTTTCATAATTTTCATGGATGTTCATGGTTTGTTCATAGTTTTTTGGGGTTTCACCCGGTTTCACACGTCGTGCGTGCTTGCGTTGTGCTGTACCCCAAAATTTCGCACGCGTCACCTCGCTGGGCGAATCAGGCCATTGCTATGGATGAAATTCTTCAGCTCCTGGTCACTCCAGTTCTTCTCCTGGCGACATCCCACTGGGCACCTTGTCGGACTGTGTCGGATGCCTCCCTTCCGTATGTCTCATTGGACTTCCTGGGGAAGATTTGGTTTTCCTCAACCACAATTGAAAGATGTTGATGCCACAGGAAAGGGACCAGGAAAAGAGCCTCTGCTTGTGACCAGTTGAAGTTTGTATTTGACGGTTGCATCATTTACAACACTTGAAAACACGAAACGTCATGAAGAGTCAGCCCTTGCACTGATCTCCCGTCACAGAACCATGCCTGATCTGGATTCGGCACCTCCCCTGTGAAGGATGGATTTTTCTCCAGCAAATCTGCCATGCGACGGCTCACCTGCTCTGCTATGCTTTTCTCTTGACAGGCTACTCAGCAGCAAACTTTTAGATTCAAACACGATGACATGATTTCAGGCGCGCAACGACGCAGCAAGATACTCAACTCCTGTCAACTTCTCGGACTCATGTGGAAAAGCTCATGATTGACCAAGTACACTCGGCTACACGCCGCAGTGGCGGCCCTGGCAAGGGCCTTCACTTCCATTTCGTCTTCCTCCTGAAACCATATCCGCGTGACATCAAGCGACGCGGTTTCGTCAAGCAATGATGGGCAGGTGCCAAAAGAATAAGTTTGATCGATTTCAATATTTTTCCATTATGATGGCATGGTGAGTCTAACAGCTGCGAACTCATTCGTACTATAAATCAACGCTCGGTTTTAAGCGATCAACGCTCAACTCCGCAGATTCGCTGAAGAACTGCCATGAATCACTGCCTACATTGACGATGAGATGCCACACATAGACATCTTGCCTTGGGGCTGGGCTCGTATCAAATCGGTGAGGCCAGAGTAAGGTGCCGCGGCGCCAAACTATGCAATCATCTTTTAACCCAGTTTACAAGTAAAAGAGCTCCGCCAAAAGGAACTTGAAAATGGTTTTGCTTTCAAAACTCGTTGTGTATTAAACGGACTGTTCCAAAACCACTTCGATTGTTTCTTTCCAAAGACAAGCCCAAGTCATCAAGTCATCCCAGGTCACAAGTTCGTCCTCCTCTTCACCTTCTGCTTGGGGCGCCTAGCTGCACTGTGACATGCTGTGACTCACCCACCTACTGATTTAGGACATGTGGTTCCCTTGGGCTTTTCGTCTTTGTGCTGGATCTACCACGCCCCGTAATGCGGGTTCAAAGATAGCTTCCATGAACCCTCAGTGATGCCAGGACCACGCTGCACGTTCCGAGATTGCGGCAGTCTTTGGGCAGCGCCTCTGGCGCTGCCTTGTCACCCTGCAGCAGGCATAACCTCAGAGTTTTCGTGGCCTAGACGGATCAGTCTTCCTTCGTGAAAGGCTTCCTGCGAGTAAAAAAAGGTGGTTGATGGGCAAAGTTTGAAATATATACCGTCTACTTGGCGAACCATTCTAGTGCCAAAGGCTATATCAAACATCAAGGGCTTGGCAAGTACAGCGAACGCGAAACTGCTGTCTTACAATGTGAATTCGCATGCGCGACTTCCTGTGGCTGAGGTACTGGCCCCAGCACTTCTTCTCCATGTCGTACCAGCTACCCCAAACCTTCCGATTACAGAGGCAATGTTCAATCAAGTTCATTCAACACTCTGTCGAAATCATTTGACGCCCCTTGAAGGAGACCAAGGAAGTCTGTGAGTCCCATTTCAAGAAATGCACAATACATACATGGATTTGCATTGATCATATTGATATTACGACAATCAAATGTTGATTGTTCTTGATTCGTCTTGTCTGCCACAATTCGTCCTCCAAGTGTGTGCCAAAGTGCACATTCTCCTCATACAGAGTAGAGGTTGCCTAAGCTACAGTGCTTTATGGGTGTTCCCCAAGTTTGGAGGTACCCTAAACGCATGGGTTTCAATATGCCAATAATCCAATGTCGATCCATTTCGGATAATTTGCGGTGCCCAGTGGTATTATTGAGGAACCCCCCATATCAACCTGGCGTGCAAAGTCACTATCAGAAAAGGCTGCTCTGCTGCCATTTGCATAAGAACATGAGACCAAGACACAAGTTTTACATCTTCTCCCACGGCGGGTGCCATGGGAGCAGCCAGAAGTTGTCTGCTGTAAGATCTGCACGATGTGCGTTCAGATAGAAACTGCCACCTGCTGATGCTTTCAAACTCTTTCACCCACTCGAAAGCATGGTGACTGGGTCGAGGTCTCGGAAAGGCTTGGAAAACATCAGAGTTTCCTGCAAGTGCTCCTGTTAGTGTGAAGTTTGCTGATGCAGACATCCTGTTGTCTAATGTGTTTCTCATCATTATATCTCTCTGTGATTGGCTCAGAATAGCTTTGTGCAACACATGGTTGGTTGAAAGTGTTCTTTCCACTGAATATCAAACAATGTCAAATGTCTGATCTCTGTATGTATTTATATGTTAAATGTATAATATATATATATATATATTGTAGTGTTGTAGATACATATATGGTATGTGTATATATATAATATTTTGTGTATAGATATATATATAGTATGTGTATGTATATATATATATAGTATGTGTATGTATATATGTTGTAAAGATATATAAATATATATTGTATATATATATATTGTATATATATAATATATGTTGTATATATATATATACATTGTATATATATATATAGTGTGTATATATATATATTGTATATATATTGTATATATTGTATGTATATATATATAGTGTATATATATTGTATGTATATATATATTGTGTATATATACATATATTGTGTATATATATATATACATATATTGTATATATATATATATTGTGTATATATATATGGTCTATATGTGCATATACATATACATTGTGAGTGTGTTACAGTAATTCATTTAGGTGCATTTTGTATCACGTTTCCATGTAAAAGGTTATCTATTTCGATGTCATGTTGGGTGTTCGTGCCTTTCCGTGGAGGCAACAGTGGGTTCCACTGGGGCTTCTCCTTTCTCCATTTTGCAAAACCACGTGTCCTTTTCATCTACTCTGCGCTTGCAAGTCACAAAATGATATTCTGAACATCTCCGCTTGGATAAAGGTTGTTATATCATGATATATCTGCTTGTGGAGCACGAGTTCGAAAAACACAATCAAGTCGATCAGTGCTTGGCAAGCAATCCTGTTCTTCCATCAAAAATATCAATGTCATACGCCTTCTACCTACACAACCCGCGCTCACTTCACGTGGAGTGATGTATACCCCAGCCTGGGTGGGTGTATATAAAAATTTGTGAAACAGGGTGGGAGAGGGTGCCACCGTGCCAGATGTGCAGTTGAGCAGACTGGACAGATTTTGCACTCCTAATCCCACAGACGAGCTCGCCCGACTCGCCCTGAGCAAGGTCAAAACATGGTGGGTCTTCGGTGACTGGACATTTCAGATCGAAAACGAGTCGTCAGAATCTTCACCGTCCTCCAATTTCAACACTGCTGAGCTCAATGAGAGGGGAACGTGCATCTCAGACAGCAAATCTGCAGCCGTCTTCCCTCGGTCATTTCGGCAGTTCAGATCAGCTCCAGCCTTCACCAGGACAGACATGATTTCGAATTTTCCGGTCAAAATGCTGAACATCAATGGTGTTGCACCACGATGATGATAGGCCAAGTTGGTCAACGCTGATGGGCTGAGGTAGTGCCTGGCATGCAACACATTCAAGATAAACCACCAGGTGTTTCGGTACGGAAGCCGAAACTGCTCGTTGACATCTGCAGCAGCTTCAATCAAGCAGCAGACTGTGCCCACATCTCCAAAAAACACCAAGGAAGTGTGCAAGCAAAATCGCAATCTCACCTGACTGCAAAGGGAACCAGTTCAGTGCCTGTTTCTGTCCATCTTTTTGAAGTCTGAACAACTCGTCTTGCTTGAAGTTGTTTCACGGTCACGAAAACTGAGACAACAAAGGACTGAATCAAATCTTTGAAAACAATTGACTCGGATATTTTTTTGAGATCGCTTTCGCAGAGGCTATATAAACGAAATCACCTTTGCTGAAGGGTAGGCTACGTGCTGGCTACGCGGCACAAGAAACTCCGCGAGAAGCTACGCGAGGTTGTTTCTATTGCAGAGGTAAGCTACGCGGTGCCTACGCGTAGTATTTCCCCTACGCGAGAGGCTATGCAAGGCTACGCGGACTGAGAGGTAGGCTACGCGAAGTGTTTCCACACCAATTTCCCAAAAAAAACTGCTCAATTCAAAATGGTTGCTGCTTCTAGTCCGCGTCACAGGGAACTCAATCAGCATTTCCTTCACGGCTGCCACACTTCCGAAACCGCAGGCCAAGCGAAACGGGGTCGTATTCGGAAAAACCTTGCGGCAGGGTACCGGGTAACAATCCGATAAAATTTAACGAGAGCAACGTGGCCTCAAGCTGCTGGCTTCTCTAGCATGTTCATCTCTTGACAATTGGCAAATTTCAGGCTCATCATAACTCATAACTGTGTGTGTGTGTGACCAGTGCATCTATCAACTCTTTGGCCACGAACCTTGATGAGTGGATCTGCAAAATTTTTGGAAAGAATGCCCACAGCAGCAGCATTGTCAGATGATGCTGCCCAAGCCAATGGAGTAGCCCCTTGTGAACAACGGGCATTCACGCTGGCTCTGTGCGCCAAAAGAACCTCCAAAACATCATTGCTGTAATACGCGGCGGCCATGCAAACGACTGGCATGTTCTTGGGAAGGTTGACCTTCTTGTTATTTTTTGACAGCCTGTCATTGGGGTCTGCCTTGCTCTTCAACAATGCTTTCACCAAAAAGGCGTCACCGTTCACAACTGCATAGCAAAGCGGGGACCAGCCAGCAGAATCGCGTTCCAGCACGGTCTTGAAGCAGTTATCATGCAAGAAACGTGCCACGATGAATGCTTCTGGATCACTGGCAGGGTCAATGTCTGAAGAGAAATCAGGGATCAAACTCTCCACCCGATCCAAGCCCTCAATACCAGCGAAATGCAAGTGGTGGAGGTTCAGGAGAAAACGATACTTGTGCAAGTCCTCAGGGCTACAGAATAAGGACAACACAGGACTTGCGGGCATGGTTCATATATAAGTCTGCTGGCGTGGCAACCGGTAAGTTTTGTGTGATTTTTGTTTCGGATTGATTTCCATTTTTTCCTGTCAGTTCTGTTCCTGCTGTCCCTTTTTGTTAACCTCTCGTTTTTCCTTTTTTTTCCCATCTTATCTCCTTCTCCTCCCTTTTTCTCCTCCCCTCGTTTTCTTTCCTCTCGTTGTTAGTGTTTTTGTTTGGTTTTTTTTCCTGTCTGTTTTTGTTATGTTGTTTTTTGTTCCTTTTTCTTCTTCTTTTTCTTCTTCTTTTTTTCTTCTTCTTTTTCCTCTGAGTGTTTATTTTTCTTCTTCTCTTCCTCTTTTGTCCCTTCTTTTTTTATTTTGTTTTTTTATTATTATTATTTGTCTTCTTCTTCTTCTTTTTCTTCTTCTTCTTCTTCTTTTTCTTCTTCTTCTTCTTCTTCTTTTTCTTCTTCTTCCTCTTGCTCTTGGTCTTGGTCTTGCTCTTGCCCTTCCTCCTCCTCTACCTCTTACTCTTCCTCTTCCTCTTCCTCTGTCTCTTCCACTTCTTCTTCCTCTGCCGTTTCCTCTGCCTGTGCCTCTGCCTCTTCTGCCCCTTCCTCTTCTCTGCCTCTTCTCCTCCTCTTCTCTCTTCTCTCCTCTCCTGTTCCTTGCTCCCTTTCTCTTATTTCTTATTTGTTTTGCCCCCATCCTCCTTCTCTCTCACTTCCGCTTCTTTCATCTTCTCTCCTCTTCTCTCCTGTTTTCTCCTTTTTTCCCTTATCTTCTCTCCTCTTACGCTCCTCTTTCTCTCTTCTTCTTCTTCTTCTTCTTCTTCTTCTCCTTTTCTTTCCTGTTCCTCTTTTTGCCTCTCCTGCTGGTTTCCTCAGCCAAAATGTCTTTCCTCTTCTCTTCTATCTCTTCAATCCTCTTCCCTCATCTTGACTGTCCGCATCTACTACACCAACGCGGCCGCCGCTCAAATAACATCTTTTGTTTTGAAATCACTGTTTTGCGCTTTCTGTTTTTTTACACAAGCCGGCTTTCACCCCCATCATGTTTTGAACCAAGTAGCTTTTACTAAGCAACTTTTCTCCACCTTCATCGCGTTTTTGCACCAACTGTCACACAGTTTCACCACCCATGTTTGAAATCAGCCGGCTTTGGCATCCTACAGTTTTACACCAACCAACCTCAACACCGCACAGGCTGCCAGCTTTCACTTTCGCATCATTCAAAATTTACACAGTCGTTCCTTTACGCGAACCAGTTTGCACACAAAACAGGTTTTGCAAGAGCCACCACCAAGCAGCTCTGGAATGAACGAGTCGCTACAGCAGCGCTTTAAATCTACCAGCTTTCACACCCTGTAAAAAGCCCCGGAGCTAGCATGGCGGGGCCGAAGGCAGAAGAAACACCAAAATTCCACAGGATGCCAAAAACCGTAATGGGAGATAAGTGTATTCCGGCTGTACACTGTACTATCAAGCACTGAACTGCACGTTGAACAGGGTTCATACATGGTTATGTGGCGGTGGTCTTTTAGTCCCTAAGGCCTTCTCTCTCAACGAATCTTGCAGCTTTGCCCAAATCAATGACAGAACTACTTGCCCCACTCTCGCCCTGTCATCCTCGAAACTGAAGCTTCCCAAGCCAGGCGCTTTGCCAACACCGTGCATATTCCATCCCAAGTTGAGATGGTTGGGGGACGTCACTGTGATGATGTAGCCATCCTCCCTTGCCAAGTCTCGTACCGTTTTTTCTAGCCGACACCAGCCTCGAGAACTCCACGTGGAACAGCTCAACAAGTGTCCTTCTGCATGCGGCACTGCCGGACAAAGAATCAAGAAGAAATAGGACCTGGAAACAAATTCTGGGATGGACGCGATAGCCTGATGTCGCCGATCCGCTGCTTCTGTCGAAGTTCCCTGCGGGCAGCAGAAATAATCGTACCAGAGATACAGCGGTTGGCCTTTAAATTCGGAAGGCGTAGGGCACTTCAATCGTCCAAGCAACAATTCAATGGCGGGGGGAAGGCTGACAAGGGATGCTCCTGACAACGCGTTTTTGAGCGCCTTCTGGAGTACTCGCAGCTGTTCGCATTGTGGATCAGGATGCTTGCTGTTGAGCCATTGGTGGGACACAAACATGGCCTTGCCCATTCTCTCCTGGAACTCGCGGAGCACGCCTTGCTCCTTGGCTGGAGTTACTTTCACACAGCTGCACAAATTCTTTCTCAAACAGGCCTCTACTGAAACCAAGCTAGTGGGATTGAAGGCAAATTTGCGACCAGCAGCAGCAGGAGCAGCAGCAGCAGCAGCACCGCCAGCACCGCCAGCACCGCCAGCCCCGCCAGCACCGCCAGCACCGCCAGCACCAGCAGCACCAGCAGCACCAGCAGCACCAGCAGTACCAGCAGCACCAGCACCAACAGCACCAACACCAACAACGACAACCACAACCACAACAACAACAGCAACAACAACAAAAAAAACCAACGGCAACAGCAACACCAACAGCAACACCACCAGCAACACCAACAGCAACAGCAGCAACAGCAACACCAGGAACAACAGCAACAACAGCAGCAACAACGACAGCAACCACAAAACACGACGACGACGACGACAACAACAACAACCACAACCACAACCACAACCACAACCAGAACCAGAACCACAACCACAACCACAACCACAACCACAACCACACCCACAGCCACAACCACACCCACAGCCACAACCACAACCACAACCACAACCACAACCACAACCACAACCCACCACCACCACCACCACCACCACAACCACAACCACAACCACAACCACAACCACAACCACAACCACAACCACAACAACCACAACCACAACCACAACCACAACAACAACAACCAAAAAAAAAAACATTAACAACCACAACCACAACCACAACCGCCACCACCACCACCACCGCCGCCGCCGCCGCAGCACCAGCAGCAGCAGCGACAGCCGCAGGGACAGCGACGGCGACAGCGACAGCGACAGCGACAGCAACAGCAACAGCAACAGCAACAGCAACAACACGAATGACACGAACGACACGAACGACACGAAGGACACGAACGACACGAAGGACACGAACGACATGAAAGACACCAACGACACCAATGACACCAACGACACCAACGACACCAACGACACCGACGACAACGACACCATCGACACGAACAACACCAACGACACAAACAACACAAAGGACACAAACGACGTTCACGACGCCAACGACACCAACGACACCAGAGACACAAACGACACAAACGACGCCAACGACACCAACGACACCAGAGACACAAACGACACAAACGACACGAACGACTCACACAAACAAACAAACAAACAAACAAACAAACAAACAAAAAAACAAACCAAACCAAACCAAACCAAACCAACAAACAAACAAACAAACAAACAGACAGACAGACAGACAGACAGACAAACAAACAAACAAACAACAAGAAGACGATGGCAGCGACAATGACGATGACGACGGCATCGTGTTGTCACACAGAAGTGGCAGCTCTGCGAAGGTGTCGGAACAAGCAATACGAAATATCCAAGTTGGAATTGCCGATGTGCAACCCATTGAGGCAATACCATTCAAGCTCAAAATTCTGTCCTCCAATTGGAAGTATCACCAGCACGCATTCCCAGGGTTTGAAGTTTGAGGAATCGATGTGTACAAGGCTCAAGAACAACTTGCTCATATTTAGCCGTGTGTTTGTATTTTTTTGGGGGGGGGGGCGTCAACGAGAAATCCAACAAAAAGGAAGAGGTGCAAACGAGAATAACAAATATCTTTCACGTCTTTCTTCTGAACTTTGCCGCAACATAACAAGAGGGGCTTCACAATAAACAACCTTGAAGTAGAATGGTAAAAGCCAACACAAACTTAAGACTGCAACTTAATCGCGACAAAGATATGCGACACAGTCCTCAACACCAACTTTGAGAAAAATATCTCAAGAGCCGTGGCCACGCTTTTTCCTCACTAGCAGACGAATTTTGCAAATATCTTTTTGCGTTTTGATTGAGGCAATCGGGCTAATAACTGAAACAGACCTGTTGGTGGCCGAACCAGCCACCATCCAACAAATCTGACACACACCTTGGCTGAAACAGCCACAGTTGGAATACCAAGCCGACTTCATCTTTGGCAAAGTCATCTTTGGCCCCTCTTTCTTAATATGCAACATGGGCGGCCCACGAGATCCCCACTTGCTGCATTTCAACTTGCGGTGCTTCTGAAACAGCTTTTCAAGCCACAAAGTTCCAACTATCCGTATTTGGACTAAGCGCAGATCTCTTTCAGCTTGCTTGATTTAAAGGGTTCTTAGCACTACAGAGTGCACAGCTGGCTGATTCTGAGTCAGCGTTCTTGAGCTGAAACAGCTGCAGAAGGAAACACATTGAAATTGAAATGTGTGAGTTTTTTTTAATCTTCGTTGCACCCGTTATAAATCAATTGCCGTTTGCTGAACTGAGTCTACAGGGTGTCTGCAGCTGCCGCAACGCATGTTTATCCACTTTTCCACTTGTCATTTTTTTTGCATCACACATCCGCCTTTGAAGACATCACCCCGCCGCAGTCTATGTGGCTAAGATCCGGCCCTTTCCAGCTGATCTGACTTTGGTCGATGCCGCGGTGGCATACTTGTGGCCAAAGCAGCCACCAAAAGCCGAAGCAGCTAAGTAGCCGAAGCAGCTACAGCTACAGTAGCCGAGACAGCTGCCGCCTCTTTGGCGTAGAGATGGCGTGGCCAGTTTTCAGCCAAGACATGCTCCTAAGGAGAGGACAATTTGTCCTGCCCTTAGGAGGTTCAAGGACGACCCCGAGGCTCCTAAGGAGAGGACAACAATAGGACAAAGGCCTTTGAAAAACTCATATTTAAGAGTATTTCAGTTTCGTCCCCTTGTCGTCCTCCCCGTAGGAGGTTCAAGGACAACCCCGAAGCTCCTAAGGAGGGGGCATTCCCACCCGTTGGTTCGAGGTCCGTTGAAACTTGTTTGATGCTCCTAAGTCCTAAGGAGAGGACAATTACACCACCGTAGGCCCCAAACAGTGGGTGGTTTCAAGAAGTGATTTGGGGAACAGGGTCAAACACATGAAAAAGCAACGACAGGAATGGTGAAAATGTCTGCAACAAGTGCCGGAGACCTCTTTATATACGTAGGTTTATTTTGTTCGGCTTCGTTTGCTTTGTTGCAACGCTAGATGCCACAAAACGATGAAGGAAACATCCGATGGAGGTGCAACTATTTGGATCCAAACGCTCGAATCAAGCAGCATAGGACTGTCAAATTGAGTGTGTTGAAAACATCGAAGGATGAAAGTGAAAGATGACATCATTCTCAATCCCGGATCTCTGTGAACTTTAGAGTCTGCGCAATTCTCGGCGTGCGATAATTTTAGCTGGGAGACTTGGGAGAGACAAGCTGGGAGACAAGCTGGGAGACAAGCTGGTAGACAAGCTGGGAGACAAGCTGGGAGACAAGCTGGGAGACAAGGGAGACAAGGCCTCGGGAAGACGGACACACCATCCAACAAAGGGAACAAGAAGGAAGACAAGCTGGGAGACAATCTGGGAGACAAGCTGGAAGACAAGCTGGAAGACAAGCTGCGAGACAAGGGAGACAAGACCTTGGGAAGGTGGGCACACCATCCAACAAAGGGAAACAAGAAGGAAGACAAACTGGCACACAAGCTGGGAGACAAGCGAGACAAGGACCCGGGAAGGCAGACAAACCATCCAACAAAGGGAAACAAGAAGGGAGACAATGGGAGACAAGGGGGAAGGCGGACACACCATCCAACAAGGGGAAACAAGGAAGACAAACTGGCACACTAGCTGGGAGACAAGCGAGACAAGGCCTCGGGAAGGCGGACACACCATCCAAGAAAGGGAAACAAGAATGGAAACAAGCTGGGAGACAAGCTGGTAAGGGAGGCAAGGGAGACAAGGCCTCGGGAAGCGGACACCAAAGAGAAACAAGAAGGAACACAACCTGACAAGCTGCGAGACAAACTGGAAGACAAGGGACCAGCTCGGAGACAAGCTGCAAAACAAGCTGGGAGACAAGGGAGACAAGGCCCCGGGAAGACACACCATCCAACAAAGGGAAGGAAGAAGGGAGACAATCGGAGACAAAGGGGGTCAAGGCCTGGGAAACGCGGACACACCATCCAACAAAGGGAAACAAGAAGGGAGACAAGACCTTGGGAACGCGGAGACACCATCGAACACAGGCACACACGCGGGGAGACAATGAGAGACAATGGGAGGCAACGGGAGGCAATGGGAGGCAATGCGAGACAAGACCTCGGGAAGGGCCCGGTTCTGCGCCAAGGAACTTGCCGCCCCTTTCCGAGGATTTTTTTCCCCTTCAATGCCAAATCAGTTCCCTCGCTATTTGCAGCATGTTAAACCTCGAAGCTGCCATGTCGACAATATTTGCAACATTTTGGAACCGCTCCTACGGTAATTGCAGCATTTTGGAGCGAGAAACTGACGGTAAGTCAAGCAACGTGGAGCTAGAAACTTTTATTTTGGCCGGAATCGGAAATTTTTCGCGCTAGCAGCAATCTGGCTTTGCTTCAGCTAGAAGTGTTGTTGGGGATGCTGTGGTGTGTGCTTGGGGTTGGTTAAAGGTATCGGTATCGTGGGTTGGGTTAGTTTTTCCAGGTCGGTTAAAAGTTGGTTTATAAATGGTGTTTGTGTAGCGCTTGTTTGGCGTGAATTTAGTGTTGGTGCAATATGTTGTTTAAGGTTAGTTTGCGGTTTAGCTAGGAGTCCGCTTAGTTTTAAGGTTGGTTCAGATAGCATGGTGTTAGGGCTGCTGTAGGATTTGTTTCGGCTTGGGTGAAGGTATTTTGGAATGTTTCTTATTTTTTAAGATGTGCTCAGGGTTGGTTTAGGTTTGGTGTAAGGTGTTGTTTAGATGTGGTTTAGGGTTGTGTTCCAAGACTGCTTTGAAATTGTAGTTAAGATTGATTTGAGGTTTAGTTTGGGTGGGCTTAATGTTAGCTTAAAGTTTACTCCGGAATTATTTAATGTTGGCGCAATGCTTACTTAACATTTTTTCGGGTGTTATTTCTGGCGTGCTTAGTGTTTGGTTTAAGATGTGCTTAAGTTTTCTTTCGGTTTGGTTTAGGGTTGATTCAGGGTTGGGTCAGTGGTTTACTGCTGATTCGCTTAAGGTTGGTGCAAAGTTTTATCTAAAATCGGTTCAGGGTTTGATTCGGAACTTGCCGAAAATTCAATTGTCTTTTAGGTTTGGATTTGGGTTTGTTTTGGGTTGGGTAAACCCTTATTTGGCATCCGTATCAAGGTTTATTTGAGGCTGGTTGAAAAATTAAAGTTTGCTTGGGGTTTGACTTTAAGGTGTGCGTGCAGTTTCCATCGTGTGGGTTCTAGGATTTATTGTTTTATCTATTTCTACATATGTATATATATAGATATATATTTACACATAGATAGTTTGCATTAAAGTTTTCTGTGGGGTTGGGTTAAGGGGTTCTTTATCATCGGTTTAAGGTTGGTTTAGGGTTGATTTGGGGTTGGTTTAAAGTTTGATTAGAGTTGGCTTGTGGACTATGGAAGTTTGGTTTAAAATTTAATTGAATGTAGTTCGGAAATTTATTTGAAATTGTTGGGGGTTTTGTTGAAGCTGGCTTAATGGCTAATTGGCTAATGAAGTTGGTTTAGGGTCGATGTAGTGCCGGCGCACTTTATATTTTGAATTGGCTTACGGTTCGGTTTAGGATTGGTTTGGGGCTGGTTAGAGATCTATTTAGTTGATTTGTGGTTGATTGAGGATTGGTTCAAGGTTTAATGAAAATTTATTTGAAGGTGGTTTCAGGCTGTACTTCAAAATTGCTGGTGCTTTACTAAGGGTCAGTTTATCTTTCTATTCAGGTTGGTCAATGTGTTCTTTAAAGTTGGTTCAACATTTATTTATGGTTGATTTAAAACAGATCTAAGCTTTGGCGCCGTTTTTATTTTGAATTTTCTTTAGGGTTGGTCAAAGATTGGTTTAAAGCTTTCTTTACTGTTCACTGCCAATTAGTTTACAGTTTAAAATTCGTTTAGGGTTTGCAAAAGTAAGGTTGGATTTGGGTTGCAGCTTACTTAGGGTTGGTTCAGGGTTGCTTTGTTTATTGAAAGTTGGTTTATAGTTTTTCCGAAGGGTTGGCTCGAAGGTTTATCTACGATTGGCTCAAAACTTTACTTATGGTGGCTGGCTGGCTGGCTTGCTTGCTTGCTTGCTTACTTCCTTGCTTGCTTCCTCAATTGCTTGCTTGCTGCGTTCCTGGCTTGCTTGCCTGCATGCAAAGTTGTTGCTTGCTCTGGCTTACCTGCATGGCAGGCTTGTTTGCTTGCTAGCTGGCTGGCTGGCTTGCTTGCTTGCTTGCCCCCTTGCCCCCTTGCTTGCTGGCTGGCTTGCTTGCTGCTTGCTGGTTTGCTGGCTTGGCTGGCTTGGCTGGCTAGCTGGCTGGCTGGCTGGCCTGCCTGCCTGCCTGCTTGCTTGCTGCCTGCCTTGCTCGGTTGCTCGGTTGCTGAGTTGCTTGCTTGCTGCCTTGCCTGGCTTGCTTGCTTGCTGGCTGGCTGGCTTGCTTGCTTGCTTGGCCTGCCTGCCTGCGTGCCTGGCTGGCTTGCTTGCTTCTTACTTACCTGCTGGCTTCATTGTGCACCCCTCGGGAAGGCGGACACACCATCCAACACAGGCACACATGTGGGGAGACAATGGGAGACAAGAGAGGGCAAGACCTCGGGAAGGCGGACACACAACACAGGCCCATGTGGGGAGACAATGGGAGACAAGGGTTGACAAGATCTTGGGGAGGCGGACACACCATCCAACACGGGCACACATGTGGGGAGACAATGGGAGACAAGGGGAGACAAGGCCTCGGAAAGGCGGACACACCATCCAACAAAGGGAAACAAGAGGGGAGACAAGACCTCCGGAAGGCGGACACACCATCCAACAAAAGAAAACAAGAAGGGAGACAATGCGAGACAAGGGAAAACATGGGTGGGGAGGCAGGGGGAAGACAAGGGGAGACAAGGCGAGACAAGACCTTGAAAAGGCGGGCACATCATCCGACACATGCGCACATGTGCCTGACCAATGGCTCCAGTGGCAGTGGCACAGGCAGTGGCAGAGGCTCCAGTGGCAGTGGCACCACTGGTGGCAGATGCTGGAGTGGGACCAAATGCGGTGGTAGAGCCAATGGTTGTAGAGCCACCAGTCCCAGTGGTGGCGAGAGAGCCTGACAGAGCCACCTACGGCACAGGCAGAGGCAGCGCCAGTGCCACCAACGGAGCCAGCTGCGGCACAGGCAGAGGCACCAACGGAGCCAGCTGCGGCACAGGCAGATTGCGGGGAGACAATGTGGAGACAAGACCTCGGGAAGGCGAACACACCTTCCAGCACAGGCACACATGTGGCGAGACAATGGGAGACAAGGGGAGACAAGGGGAGACAAGACCTTGGGAAGGCGGACACACCATCCAACACCAGCACACATGTGGGGAGACAATGGGAGACAAGGGGAGACAATGGGAGGCAAGACCTCGGGAAGGCGGACACACCATCCAACACAGGCACACATGTGGGGAAACAATGGAAGACAATGGTGGACAAGGGGAGACAAGAACACCACCCAACACAGGCACACATGTGGGGAGACAATGGGAGACAAGGGGAGACAAGACCTTGGGAAGGCGGACACACCATCCAACACAGGCACACATGTGGGGAGACAAGCGCACACAAGGGGAGACAAGCGGGGACAAGGGGAGACAAGAACTCGGGAAGGCGGGCACACCATCCAACACAGGCACACCTGTGGGGAGACAATGAGAGACAAGGGGAAACAAGGGGAGACAAGGGGAGACAAGGGGAGACAAGACCTCGGCAAGGCGGACACACCTTCCAACACAAGCACATATGTGGGAAGACAAGGGGAGACAAGACCTCGGGAATGCGGACACACCATCCAACACAAGCAGGCATGTGGGGAGACAATGGGAGACAAGCGGAGACAAGACCTCGGGAAGGCGGACACACCATCCAACACAGGCACACATGCGGGAAGACAATGGGAGACAAGCGGAGACAAGACCTCCAACACAGGCACACATGTGGGGAGTGGGAACAGGATTAGGAAGAAGAGCTTGGAGCTTTCGCACTGGGTTTGGAGGCGCTTTCCGGCTGAAACGCCGGAATACTGCAGTGTGAGAGGTACAAATGCCCCCAATACATCTATATCATTTCTATATCTACATATCACTATAGTATTCCCATGTTATTTCCAAGTCGAACATCTTGGTGACTCACTATCAATTTGGTGGTGACAGAACGGTCATTTTGGAATGACATGTACCGTGAGTTGTACACGCCACCATGCCCCCCCATTCTGGTTGTCTCCAGGACACGTCTCCCCTTGTCTCCCATTGTCTCCCCACATGTGTGCCTGTGTTGGATGGTGCGTCCACCTTCCTGAGGTCTTGTCTCCCCTTGTCTCCCATTGTCTCACCACATGTCTGCCTGTGTTGGATGGTGTGTCCGCCTTCCCGAGGTCTTTTCTCCGTCTCCCATTGTCGCCCCACATGTGTGCCTGTGTTGGATGGTGTGCCTGCCTTCCCGAGGTCTTGTCTCCCCTTGTCTCCCCTAGGGGAGACAAGACCTCGGGAAGGCGGACACACCATCCAACACCAAGGCGGAAACCTTAAGAAAGCATTAAGAACCCATAACAGCACACTGCTTGGGGGAAAACACATATTATGTAGCCAAGCCTGTCTCCAAATCAAAGCTTTCGTTGAATCTCCCAATATTTGTGGGTAATCATCTCTTAGATTCAACCCATTGGTAGATTCCATGTAGCGACCAGAAACCCAAAGTCTTTACCCTGACGCTTCAACCCACCCCAGCCAATTCCTATTTTTGCGAAAAGTCCATCACGACCTGCTATGTACAAAAGCTGACTAAGTAAGTAATGCAGCTTCAAAGTGAGAAGTCGGAACAGCGTCAAAACAAGCCAAAGCAGCTTTGACAGCCGGAAGCAGCTTGCCTGATGCTGCAAGGGCTTGGCTGAAACAGTTACCGCTAAGGCCGAAGCAGCCTCACTTGAGGTCAAAATTTGAAAATACTTCGCAAGCAGGAGCCGAATCTGACGCAGAGCCGAAACAGACCTCCTCGCTGTGTGGACATGCTGAGCCGAAGCACCCGAACAGCCACCGCCCTCCTGAAGCCAATGTCTGACTGCTCCAGAGCCCGCCTTTGTCCCTTGATGCTTGTGGAAGCTTTTTTTCATGTGAATGGGCTTTGTGATTTCATTGTTTGCTCAGGCGCTTGTCAATCCGCTTTGGCTAGTAGAACCGTGCAGTCAACACCCCATGGCGTGACCAACCAAGTTCCCAGCTGGGTGATGACATGAAATACGGAACTGTGAGCCCCATTTCAATCCCAAGACAAGCCACTTGGATCTAAGCCATCTGCCATTGTAAAAGCAGCAATGCTGCTGTCGTGTTTGACAGCTACTGACCCAAATTGCAAACGAGAAATAAAAATAAACCAGCAATAATTTCAAATACCTCTTCAGCTGCCTCGACGAGAAAAATTGAAAGAGCCAATGGAAAGTGAAAGAAATGTACGAATATGTATAAATTTCGAAAAGGAAAGGACAAGGGAAACAAACAACATGTTCCGTAACTGTCTTAGATGTCACAAGTTAGTCTTGCAAAGGGTATTCCAAATCAGTCATTGTTGAAGCAAACAAGATTCTCAAATAGCTTAGCCTCAAAAAACAAAAGCAAAAAAATATCTCAGGCCACCCCCCAAAAAAAATACAAAAATACAGCTAAATCCGCCCACACCGCTTTGGCGGTGAAGGCGTGCTTATTGGGGAGCAACAGCAACACTAAATGCTCAATGACATTTGTTAATATAGCAGTCGCTATATCAGCTTTAGCTGGGGGGGCCAAAAACGGTTTCGCACCGAGACCAGAATACGGTGGTGTTTTCGACATTTTTCGAGGATTTTTGGGTGTCTGAGCGCAAGAGGGTATTGAAATGGAATTTTGGGTCATTTTGGTAGCTTTCCGGCAATGGAAAAACGGCCAAAAATGAAAAAAACATTGTACATATCAAGATTTTGCAGGGTTTTTGGATGCCAGAGCATTGAAAACACTGCAAAAACAATTGTTTTGGACTGACGTTATAGCAAACAACGTGTAAATTACCGTATGCTTGACTGGAAACATTACAAAAACACTGTCAAAAGCAATGTTTTGGAAGGATTTACTGCCTTTATGGCAAAAAACGTGTAAATTACCGTCTGTTTGACTGGAAACATTGGAAAAACACTGTCAAAAACAATGTTTTGGAAGGATTTCTTATATATATGTTGGAGTTGGCTACCGGTATTGGCACATGGAAAAATTGAAGAAAACACTGTAAATAGCGGTATTTTCAACGGTTTGGGAGATAAGGGAATTGGAAGCATTGTCGAACATGATGTTTTCGACCGGTTTTATGGCGACAAAAGTGTAAAGTACCGTGCTTTGAAGGAAACCATTGCAAAAACATGGAAACACATTCAAAGAACACGGGATTTGGGGACTATCTAGGCGTCGTTGTCTAGCTATTTGAAAGTCCGCAGGTTGGAGAGCCTCCAAGGGAGGGAAAAGTGAAAATTCCATAGCTTGGGAAGCTGTCACGGCGGGGAAAAGTGAAAATTCCCTAGCTTGGGAAGCCCCCCACGGGGGGGAAAAGTGAAAATTCCCTAGCTTGGGGAGCCCCCACGGGGGGAAAAGTGAAAATTCCCTAGCTTGGGGAGCCCCCACGGGGGGGGGAAGTGAAAATTCCCTAGCTTGGGGAGCCCCCACGGGGGGGAAAAGTGAAAATTCCCTAGCTTGGGGAGCCCCCACGGGGGGGAAAAGTGAAAATTCCCTAGCTTGGGGAGCCCCCACGGGGGGGAAAAGTGAAAACTCTTAGCTTGGGGAGCCCACACGGGGGAAAACCACCCTTAGCCCCTCTCACGGACCGAAATAAACTTGCGGTGTGGGCGGCCAC